>JAUZNK010017760.1:0-21629 GCA_035046665.1 Euphysa ruthae
TATATATCAGGGAAGTGTGGGAAAGTCCATTTAGAACACTTTTTCTGTTATTATTATAATACTTATTTTATGTGCATCTAGATTTTATTGTTTTTTAGGCTTTGTTTTTGTCTTGTAATCATGATATGGTTGTGGATACGGTGCTATTTCTTTGGATCAAATGTAAACGTTATTTTTCAAAAGTGAATTCTTCTAATAGTATATCACAGAAATCCATATTTTTTGATGCTCTTCTTTGCAAGGTATTATTATTTTCCTGAATATATAAAACATTTTTTTTTAAATTATGTAAAATCTGTTTATTTTTTAAGAGACTAATATATTTATATTTAGTGTTATATACATGCACTTATATGTAGAAAATCATGGTTCAACACTTTTTCATCAATGTGCCTTATAAATCTATATTCCTTGAATTCATATTACAGTTCAAAAATTCATTTAAAGTTGACCTGCCTAAAATAATTTTTACTTGAATTATTTAGTAAAAATTAATTCATCATGAGCTAATTTATATGTAACTATTTACTACAAAACATTTTTACTCTTTAAAAAACATTTATTTTTAATCCAAAAATTACTTTTGTTCATTTTCAATAAAAATTAGGAGTAAATAAGACACATGTTTACATGGTTTTGGACCCCAGATATCCAAGATATCCCTGAAGCTGAATAGCAATTTCTTGTTTTCTTTATTTGTTTTTTGTTTGTTTCTGTCTATGTTATTTTGTTTTTAGTGGTTGGAGATCCTTCTAAAAACTCAGTCAGCAATGATTGTAGTTGGTCTTCTGGATTTTGATATGATTGCTGTAATGGAAGGAACATTAAAAGTAGCATTTGTTATACAAAGAATAATTAAATTGAAAGAAGATGCCTCTAAAAGTGTAAGCATTATGCATTGTTCTAATTTAACCATTGCCATTATCTTGGGTAGAGCAAGGTAGCAGTTAAAATATATATTTTTTTGCTTTAGAATCTACCATTTATTAAAGGTTTTCTTAATGTTAAGTATATTTCTATATAAAATATATAAAAATTTAGTGAAAAAAAGACATAATACCATTTAGCCCTTTAGGTGTAACCAGCATAATTTTTTTCACAATATCGGTATTGTATTGCCATAATAACACGTATTAAGGGTGTGTGATGGTTAGAGCCATTGTGCATTTTTTCAATATAGAATGTTCTGCAGAACTTTTAAACCCAAAATGGCTTCTCTGCAGTGATTATGTCAGCAAATATTGTATGTTTACAAAAACTAAAAGTGGCAGTGAAAAAATGGTCTTATTCTGCAGAAGAGGTCACAGACTTTCTCCTGGATGATGATTCAAATCTTTCAGCTTTGAATGACTTCATTGGTTCAGAAATGGATGAATCAATTATTTTAGAAAATTACAATTCAGATTTGCAAGTTGAATTTGTTGAGGAAGAAAAAACCTCAACTGCCAAATTGTTGCTGTAAGATCTAAACCTCCCTTTAGAGGAGGGCCCTTACACATAAGAAGGAGAAAAAAGCTATTGCATTTGAGAATGTGAAATGGGAGGATGAGCCTACGGTAGAAAGAATGAATTGATTTAATTTTAGTGAAAACACAGCCAATGAAATAAATAACATTGACCCTAATGGGAAATTAGTTTTTGATAACTGAGAAACTCTGTACTTGTTGCAGATCAGCTTAATCTGGTTTTCAGGCAGTCAACCATGGATAAAGTGTTTTCAAAGTTTTTATTTCTATAAGTATTTATACAAACAAGTATGAACCATTTGTTTCTCATGATATCTAATTGTATATCATCAACCCTTTGCCGAGTTGTTATAGTCAAGCCTAAAATTCATTTGCATTACACGTTGAATAAATTACCAGGTGATAAAAACATCCAAGCACAGAAAGGATACTTACCTGAGACATTTCTGTTGATGAATCTCTTCTGCTTTGGAAAGGACGATTAAGTTTTAAACAATGTATATGTACAAAATTTCCGATTACATTTGGAAGTCAGTGATCTACATGAGAGCAAATACAAATATTTTTGAGCAATATCACACAAAGAATTTTAAGTGTTTTTATTATCTATGGGTTTTTTTAGGATTTTGACATGTAATCTTGCTTTTTATTTATCTATTTATTTATTTTTATTTATTTATTTATTTATTCATTTATTTATTTAGTTGTTGTTTAAAGCCCAATTTATGAACCTTAGACCCTTTTCATATGTTCAGCGAAAACACACTATTTCAATAAATAGTTATTAGTTATATAGAATGAATAAACAATCAAACTTATTGTTAAGGGTGAACCCAAAACACTGCACAAACATATTCAGGTTTATTTTTCTTTTATATTTGCTGTAGTTGGACACAGAGCAGTTTTGTTCGACCTTAATTCAGAGGATTGCTTTTTTAGCTTTAAATTTTCAAGTTTTTCACCGTACTTTTTGGACTCCTGGCAAAGCTGGTGTATTCCAATAAATTTATTGATTATTCCTGGAATATGCTTTCCTTATCGTATATTTCACTGAATTTTTAATTTAGATTTTCCATAGTTCCAGAAAATCTCTTACTAATGATGAAACCGATTCTTTATTCAATAATACAGCGGAAGTACTGAAAGTTGAGCCAAGTTATGTGAATATGTGGGAATATACCTATAATTTACTTGATCTGACTTTAAAAAAGATTAACAAAGCCAAAGACCAAATGATTAGGTTGAACTCTATCGTTTTGAATAGTTGTTTCCTGGTATGTAATTTTTGAATTTTTCACTTAAAAATTTTGAGATCATTGGATTTGACACAGTGATGATATTTTTTATCTTTGCATAAATTAAAAGTTTCTCAAATCCTCAAACTAGTGTTTTTGGACCCTTTTACTTGCAGTGAGAGTTCCTAAGAATTCACCTAGGTCTGTCAGGCTGTAAAAGTGTCATACAATTTTATCAAATTAAAAAAAGAATTTTAATGGTGTAAGGCTAAGATAGCAACGAGTTCTGCTGCTTAGAAAATATTCTAATTGCTAATTATTCCAGCAAAGTTCTGTAAAAAAAAACTGCAGAATTTACAGAAATGAGCAGAATTTACTTAAAATAATTATTGGCTATTTAAAAATGTATGTCTCATGTCAAATAAATGTCTTATGTATGACATGAGACATTTATTATCATTTGTTGTTTGATTTCACTGAAATTATATATGTTTTGGAAATATATTATTTCAATTAATTTGGGTATATCAATCATTTTGGGCTGAGAAGGCATTTCAAACATGCCCAACATTGATAAATTTTTGTTTTTATCTAGAATGTTTATCAAAGATAAAATATGATATAATGATTAACAGATATTATTTCTGATAATTTAGGCATATCAATTATTTAAAAAAAATTTTTTATGGGGTAAGCATGCCTAAACATACCTCAAATTTAGAGTATATTTTTCTTGAAAATTTATGCTTCTATGTGTTAAAAATATTTTCAGACGAAGAAAGCGAGATCAAATATACCCCAAATATCAAAGTTTTATATTTTAAAGTTATATTTTGATTATGCTGACATATTTTTAGATTGTTGGAAATAAGTATTTCTGATGGTTTTGATGTATTGATCATTTCGAAAGTTATTTCGGTTGAGGCAAACATGTTTAAAGATTGACATTCTGAAACAATCTTTGAAAATACAATATTTATTATAAAATCATTATTTCTAATAACTTTGCCAAGTTTGGCAATTATGTCAAAATATGCCTAAAATAATAATTTAAAACTTTCTAGAAAATTTATGCTGTTTAAATTTGACTTAGAGAGTATTTTTTTATGATTTGTGCTATCCCAAAGTCTCTTTAAAACATTCAAAGTAAAGTCTCTACCTTAAAATTTGTGTCATTTTCTCTTTATTAAGATTTTCATTTCAAGGTTTTTTCAAACATTTTTAACAGCTTAAATAAGGTTTGGTTTTCATGGTAACTTTGCATATTTAAAATATTACGGAAATTTAGCCACAAATAATTCGAAACATTTCTTTATAATTTTTTTTTTTTTTTTTTTTTTACACAGAAGGTAAACAAACTATTGTCTCATTTATTCCTTTATCATGAAATAAATTTTCTTCTTTAATGTTTAATAAAAATGTAAAGGTTGATGTTAAACTTTTAGTTCAATGATTTCTCAGAATCAATGGTGAAAATGATGGGTGCTTAAAATACTGTTTGGGTTTTAGCTTTCATTGATCATTATGATTTTACCTTTTTTTATAGCAACAAAATTGCTTGCTGTTTTAGTGATCCCAATTTCTTTAACAATCTTTCTATTATTTTATGCTAAAATTTGTATGTATTGTTTTATATTGCATATTTCTCTATTGCTTTTATGTTGTTGCATTGCTTATAAGCTTACTTTCAGGAAAATTCAGATGATGATATTAATACTCGAAACACTGACGCACTACATATGGAGCTTTTTTATCAGCACCATTATGTCAAAATGGTTATAAACTCAATCATAAAGGAAAATCCAGGTTTGCCTACGTTATGATATCTTTATTCTAGAGAGTGAAAAATTTTTGGAGAATCTTTGTTTCTAGAAAATAAATTTTAGTGATTATTTCCCTGAATATTTCATTTTCAAGAAGAGCTCTTGTTTAATTTTTTATGCTGAATTTACTTGACACTCTAGAATAACCAAAAAAGTCAGTTATCACCGTTGAAAGCCCTGCAGCTCTTTCTCTCTTCACTTAAGTTTACATATTATTTTTGAATCTTCGTTTTTGTTTTTTTCACAAAAATTAAAATTTTCATTAAAAAGTTAGTTTTGTTTATTTTCAATTTTAATAATTATTTTTTGTTAAATTACCCAATGTCTTAAAATTTCTCTGAGGATCTATTTACTTATTTCTTGTTCAAAGGTTCCGATTTGAATGTGTCAATGAAGGAACCACAGTTTCCAATGCAAACAGCAAATAAGGTAAACTTAAATTTTTGAATAGGGTTCATGATATTGTATATGCCTTCTCATTTGTAATTTTATATTAAGAAGTCAATCAGATTTGAAAAATTGTCAATCTTGTAAATCATAAATGAGTGTGAAAGATAATCTCAAGTGTAAGATTGACAAAATGTGACATGTTTAGTAAAATACACTGGATAGGAAACAAATATAGCTGGTGTTATTCTGATAACTTTAGGAATTCATTTTCAGACTGTGTGCATGTGAAGTTATTTGTGCAAAAGTTGGAAGTTTGTTTTTTGATATGATGCTGAAAAAAATACAAATAAATAGATTTTAAATATTCAGAGTGAATATTTTTTTTATCTTTTAAATTTTGTCTTTATCCTAAATTTATTTTATGAGCAGACTATTAAAACTTGATCAGTTCTGAGTGCATTTGCTTGCCTGTGAGTAAATTTATAAATTCCGATTTGCGCTATATTTATTTCTAGGCTTCTCAAAACTATTTAATTGTTACAATCGTAAATAATATCATCTTACTTAGGTTTTTTATTGTTCTGTTACAAATGCATGAAAAGGTAAAGAAGGTATTATGAATTTATAAAATAAGCAAGAGCTGGTATTTTTATGATTCATATTTTATGATTGTATTTCATAATCAAAACTAGATTATCTTTAGGCAAAATTTACATCTTTATCATTCTTAGGGTTGTAAAAGACTATATTATTACTGATAGTATATCCAAAATAGCAAAAGTTCAGGGTGTTGATTTGTTGATGTCGTGAATCTTTTCCATCAATTGTTAGTGTTTAGTTTTTAGTTTTTAGTCATGAAAAATAAGAGTTTTGGTTTTACCAACAGAAGGATAAAGCTCAAATCGCCTAAATATATTTTTTTAAACAGCATCATTATTTTCAAAGTTTCAATCAAAGAATAACCAAATCTTCAGCAAATAAAATTTTTAAAATACATATAATACTCTTGCCAAAATATTTATCCAGACAGATACGTAGTTTAAATTCTATTCTAAGGAAATATTAAAACTTAATACTATATCTTACTTTCTGTAAAAAATTTCTTAATTCATCCATCCTTGCCTTAAAATTACTCTACTGCTAGTAAATTCTTATCTAACAAAAAATGGTTCGACATACCTTGAATGCTATCATGACTAAAATAAATGTTTACTTTATGAAGGACTTATGATTAAAAATGAAAATAATAAATAAATAAACAAGATATAATAAAATACGCTTTATTATGTGACGTATAATAAGTATATGCTTAGAAAAATTTCTGTTACATGTTTGAAACTTGTTTCTTAAAGGAGATTCGCAATTAACGCTTTTTACTCAAATTATTGAGCTGAGATATCACAAAAAAACCTACAGAGAATTTTTGACTAATATTTTTATTAACTATAGCTATGGTTGAAAATAATGTTTATACTCAAAATGAAACTAAATCAATGTGAATAAGAAAGTTGCTAAACTGAGATTCCAAGATGAAACTCTTACCTTGAGGTGTTATATAGTTATTTGTTGTTACTAATGCACAAGTATTTATATACAAGAATAATAAGCACTGGTTTAGAAACTTGAACTTTGATCTTAAAGGATAAAACTTAATTTTGATTGATTTTTTGTTGTATAAGGCAATTTTTTCTTCTTCACACTTTATATATTATTTTTACAGCACAAATTTCTTCCTGCTGATGTGCACAAGAATGATTTTTCTCGTGCTATCTATATCATGTCTTATATTCAAGCTAACAGTGCAAACATAAAAGATTCAACAGCTAAATTAGAGGTAATTTTGTTAATAAAAATTTAATAGACGAAGTCGACAGTACCATGGAATTCACTCTTTTTGTATGCAATCCAATCAAAAAATATATGATAATTTTTAAACTAAAAATGGAATTTTAAAATTTAGAAGACATCCTAACTTACCTTATTACATGAAATTGATGTGTTACATTAATTAACATCATATAAAGTTATATTGATTTGTTTCTTTTATGAATTTATTTGCTTTTAGCACCTCCCTGCTATGTTTTGCAGGTATTGATAGTTTTGATGTTTAGTAGGACCCCGAGTTCTCTTTTTCCAATTAAATCAATGATTTCAATCTACATTTTTTAACTTCAGGTAAGCAATATCATTCTTCATTGCTTCTTTCCAAAATTTTAGATTTCTGCCTCTTTTTTCAGTAGTCCAATTCTTGTCATGTGGTTTCTTTTAATAATCACACTATGAACAAATTCATGTATAAGGAATGTCTACTCAATATTGGAATGAACTTCTTATATCTTTCCTTATATCTTGTGTACCTAGGAAATATGGTTGACAGCCATCATTACAAGCAATGGTAGTCAGATGTCAAACAGGAAATAAAACTTTAATCTGTATTTTCTCCATTACAAGTGATTTCTTTGAAGAGGTTTAACATCAGTTGAAAAAAAAAACTAGAGCATCTTTAGCAGGTGATCTGCATGTAACTTTAATAAATCCTAGAAACACATATTGCATTTGATCATATTTGTTTTAACTCTACACAAACATATTTTGCAAGTTTTTAAAGACAACCTTTTATAAATTCTTAGGCAAATAACTCAAGTACAATAGAAATTAGCTCAGGACTGAGCTTTTATGTACATCAATGTTTAAAAAAAAATTTTTATCCATTTGTATTGTTATGTATTCCATGGAAAAATAATTTATCTACACAAAGTTTATGCATAGTCCACCACGCAAGATGAAAAAGCGCCTGGTTAATTACTTTTTCTAGATTTACACATTTATTGTTATTAAAGTGGTGCATTTTTCTTGCATTTGATTCAGAATAAAGGTTAGATCTGCTGTTGTTATACCTTTCATGAAGTCAACTTGGATGTTACTGATTTTATTGCTATTAAAAAATGGTTTTTCAAGTTTTTCTTCTTAATAAACCTGTTCGAGCTACTTTAAACCTGTCCGAGCTACTTTAAATTACATTAATCCTTGAAGGGAGCACTACTTTTAAACACGTTAAATTTTACTAATAATATTTGTGTTACTAAATGTGTGCTAATAAGTTTTATATTTCTCATATCTTGTTAGTAGGTTGCTGATTATAAAGGAGCTGAATATTGATTGAAATTCTTGTTAAGTGTATTCTTGCTTATGAAATACATTTTTTTTTATTATAAGAAATATTTGGTTTCACTGGTTGTTTATGAGAAATGTCTCATTCAAAAAATAAAATTGACTTAAAATGTGAATAGAATTGTAGTCCCAAAAATAAATCCACACAAAAATTTATCACCTTAACTTATTTCTACACCTGTTTTTTTCCTAATAAGTAATTTTCTTGAATTGTATGAAATGATAATAGCGAAATTAATTTTGCGTGCAAAGTTTGTTTTCATAGAATTAACCAGAAATTTGAAGTATTGGTGGGGGCAACAGAGAGGAAAGAAATCTATGGGTAGAAAAATAGCTAGGATGCTATTACACAGTGATGGTTTTAATTTTAAATATTTTGATGATGCTGAAACAGTTATAGATTTCATGGACAGAGCTTGTAAGGAATTTTGTGTAACTACTTAATTTTAGAAAACAAAAATTTTAAAATTTGGTACTGCTTTTCTACAGATAAAAGTTATTATTTAACTTTGAGAGTGAAGTGAACTGCTTTCTCAGGTACACCATTTACAACAATAAGGGAAATTGATATAAGAATTATCTCTAAAAGATGTTATTAAAACATCAGTATGCTTCTTTTTCATTTAAGGTGTACATCCCCTCTCTTCTAAGGTGTACGTTTATTTCATCTGTACGTTATTTTCTTATTTAAGGACCTTAAAGTAGGTATAATTTCAAAGGTCTGTTATGCTGAATTCTGTTGATATTTTTTGTTCTATATCTGGTTAATGGTAGGTTTAAAAGAAATTTGGTATGACCAAGGAGCATTGTCTTTATTATTTTACCATTGACTTAAAAGATATGTTCACAACTATAAGCCACAGAGATTTTATTGACATACAATACTTAATATGTATACTTGGAGACCTAACACTAGCCTTGAAAAATTGAGTAATTTTTATGCCCAAAACTAAATATTTTAGAAATATGTAGCTTGATGTGCAATATTTAATATCCATAAAAGGGTGTTTTGATTATTGAGACTTAAAACGTAAAATAAGGGTGCTTCTTTGTGTTTTGCTCAAAACGAGTAAATATATTTACTTGAAAAATTGGATTGGCTGTGTATTATTGAAAACAGCTTTTTTTCTGCAAATTTAATGCTAATTTGTTTTATCTTATTATAGATATCATTCAAGTTGTTACAAAAAGTATCCGAAGTGCTGGAAAGAATGAAAAAAACACGATATGATGGAATAAGTAGTGATTCTACAATCCCCCCTCCTCCAATCCTTGTGTGCCAAGGCTCAACATGTGCTGTTTTTAAACCGGCAAACTTTTGTCATAAAGAAACAGTTAGTTATGTTGCAGTATATTTACGATCAGCAGCTGGGAATAATGTTAAAGTGAGGCTAGGTGATACTGCTTTTAAAGGTACTGGAGAATTGGTAACTTGTTAGTTTTTTTTCTATTTATTATGTCTCAGGGTATTATGCATAGTAGTTTTGATTGCTGGTGAATTTATTTGAAAGTTAAAACTTAAAGTTTCTTTTAATATGAAAAATAAGTTTGAGGTACCTTGATGTTATTTTAAATCAATAACGGTAGTAATTGGATATTAGATTTCGTATGAAGAAATTATGGAGCTATTTCATATGAAAATCTGATTAAATTTATTTTTATATTACTATATAATGAAGAATTTCCTTATAAATTTTGATCAAGGTTTTGGTATATTGAGTTACCATTTTTGAATTCGTTCGTGTCCAAGGCTTGTAGTTTAAAAAAAATATATACTAAAATCCTCACCACACACCCTACAAAGAATTTATGAAACTTGATTTTTTCTTTATTAGTAGATATTTATAGTATGTAGCTATGTTAAAAATTTCAGCTTGGTTAATAGAAAGTCAATTTCAAAATTTAAAAGCTATTTTAGACAGCAACTATTGCTACAGATATGTGATTGAAATGAAGGTTCAAGATCTGCTCATTAAGTGTTTAAGAAGTTTTTGTGTGGACTGATGTTCTAATGAACGATGATGTTGTCTCAATTATGTTGTTAAATTTTTCATTGTCCTATATTTTGAAATGTATATATATTTTTCTCGATCTTATTTAGTTTATATTCATATTTATTTTTATGCAGTAATTAATATCGTCTTAACTTCTAACTGAGATTTAGTATTTTTTGCCATGTCTGTGACGTTTCTAACAGACTAAAAAAATCTATAATTTCTTACAATTAAAGAATAAGAGCCACCTTTATTTTATTGGTAAAATAGAAAATACATTAATAAGAAAGGAAGGGATAAAGCTTTCTTAAATTTAAGTATCAATGAATTTTAATATTTTTCAGGTGCCATTTACTAAAGACTGCACTTTGGTTGTTGAAAATTTGGTTCCAAACATCATGTATGTTGCTGCTTTAGCGGCTTACGATAAACAACAAAATTTGATTGGAGGGTCTATTGGTCAATCTAGTAAATCTTTTTTGGCTACACATTCATTACCTATTATTCAAGCATATGCGTATCTCACTACTGTAAGTTTAGCATTCCATAATCTAATAAGAACTAGAAATTGTGAAGAGGATTTTTGGCTCATGCTAAATAAAAGCGGTTAGAAATGTTATGATTCTTTGAAAAGCATGTTATAATATTTTAAAGAATATAGTTGAAATTCTATTGAACAATTGGAATTGATCAGGCTAATATTCTATTGAAAAGTTTGGTTAAACTTTTTAGCAGTTTTAGTATTAAAAAAACTTCTTAGTTATTATGAAATCAATATTAATAATATTATTATTTATAATAAATATTAATATTAATATTAAAACTAAATAATAATATTATTAAAAAAATTCATTGACATTTTATTGCATGGAATTTAACTTGCATGCAAAATTTTTTTATTTAAGTTTTATTCTTTAGATTGCATACAATTGTAATTCTTTCAAAGTTTCAAAGATGGTTTTTAATGGCATCTGGGAGCGTTTTGTTGAAAAAGAGTTTTCAAAGGACAGTAATCGTAGAGATCTTAAATTACCCAGGTTAGTGATTACCTAGCCTTCCTCTGCAAGTTGCTTATTAATTTATGTTTATATTGTTTAAATGATTTGTTAATTTACTTTTCTAAAGATTTATTTAGAAATAAAAGTGGCTATTTATCATATCTGTCTTACAATGCCTAATAGTCACAAAAAAATAAAACTAAATTCCTTTTTTTGAATTGTATGGGTATTTTTAGTTTTTCTAAATCAGTATGGGCATTTTAAGAATTATTGCTTGGGTCTTTCGGAAAATTTATATTTTGTTTGTATCTTTCTGTTTAAAGACAGTATTTCTTATTATGGATATATTAAATTCTCTCCATTGTTAATACTGGTTTATTAAAATTCTCGTACAAACTTGTGGCCAGTTTGATTTAGTATGTATTATTTTGCGATACTGTATATACTTATTAGATAAAAAAAGCTACATGGTAAATGTAATTTTGAAATATTTTTGCTACCAGCATTCAATACTTGTTTTATACATATTTGAGATTTATAGGTTTATGTGAATGTTTTTAATGAAGTTGCCTAGAAAATGTTTAACATTTAAGTATTTTCGGGTGCCAACATTTATTTAAAGGTTAAGGTGTTTTAATCTAATATATATTATTATTACTAACTTGGTAACTTTGCAAGTCGCGATTTTTTAGTTTGTGGTTCATTGCAATTTACATTTTGGTTGCTGGATATTTCTAGATTAAATCAAGCTACTTTAAAAGGCTCATCAACTGTGATGCAAAGACTTTTTGTGGAAAATGTTTTTGTCTCAGTTGATATTGCTGTGAAAGAAGGAAAACTGTATGGTAATAATTTGTGTAAGCAAGGTCTACCTGCAAATTCGCAGGTACTATATATTTTTTGGTTTAGTATTTGGTTCGTTTTAAGCATTCATATTTTTTTAGCTACCATTTGACATAGCCGTTATTATTAATGGTATAATAAAATAAAATTTTAATAAGTTCTGGTATAGCAGAAAAGTAAAATTTCTGCTTCATCTAAAGCTTTCATTTTCTTAATTCACTTTAAAAGTAATTCACAGCATAGTTTCTATGAAACTAACAAAATATAGATGAATGAATGGCAACTTGTGTTGATATAAAAAGTTCTTGGAATTTCTTCTTATTTAGTGATTTTCTTCTTAAGCTACAACCCCTTGAGCAATTTTCAGTATATTTTACATCTGTTATTAATTATATTATGGATTTCATTTTTTATTTCATTATTAAAGGCTGTAAGTGTTTTAACAAATCAACACAATTTTGCCTTTGTGTTTTTTTTTCTGTTTTATTTATTAGATGGCACGTTTAAAAGAATGTAAAAAGATTCTTGTTGCCATGGAAATGTCTGCTTGGTTGAATGACGAAATATTATGTTTACAAGGTTGTTTGATCATTTTTGACCTTCTGTCTCCTATTCTGTATTGGAAGTTAGTGATTCCTGTAGCGATAGAGGTAGGTGCAAGCTATTAATAGAATTTGTGAAATGTAAAAGCACAAACCAAAGTCATAAAATATTGTTTGTTAACCCTATAAATTATCTAATAGAAGAAATTTTTTAATAAAACTCTAAAAATTTATACCAGAAAAGTTTCATATTTTTTCATCCCAAAATGCATATTGACTTGTATTTTTTGGTATTTTTTTAAGCATTAATGTTTTAAGAAATATTTTACCTGTTTTATGGCATTTTATGGGAGTCTTTTTTACCAACATATTTTAAGAAAAACGGCACCTAAATTTTTGAAAATAAAATTCCCTAAATAACCTAAATAATATGACTCATGACACTATCGAGATTTAGATAGGAGATTTGTCTTGTAACAGCAATTTTTGTAACTTTCTGACCAAAATACTGTTGAAATTTTTAGAGTTATCATACATAATTTTATCAAATTTGATGGGTAGAATTGATTTTAAACAGACAGATAGTTGTAATTGGCAAAACAAATATATTTGAAAGGAAATATTTAAAAACAGTGCTTGCTGAACATAAAGAAAAGTGAGACGGAATCAACTCGGCAATCTTTATTTACTTCAGAAGGGTGTGGTTGGAATTGCTATTTAAAATCATCACTGTGCTCCCTAAAATTAATTTTTATTAAGAAATCATGATTTAAATATTTAAATAACATATTTAAATAAAACAAACTGAAAACTGAAATTGATATTTTTTTAACTTCGTAAGCTGAATTCTTAAAAAGGATTTTAATTGAAAACTGTTGGCCTGATCATTTTTCAGGTTGTAGGGTCAATAATTATTAAAGTCGTGGTTTTGTCGTTTTTTCCTGAAGATACTTATAAAAAGATTTATTATTTTAAAAATTAATAATTTATAAAAGTTATTATGCTAATTTAAAATCGGTACTGTCAATTTAAAAGTCAACAATCATTTAATAATAGTTTAACCCAAAGTTAGGGGACTTCAAGAAAATGTCATAACTTGAAAGATGTTTTTGAGAAAGCTCAGGTATTCGCTATCTATGACCTTGTTCCATTTAAAAAGTTGATTAAAAATTTAATTTGAAGTACTTCATCAAAATAATGTAGGAGGAAATTTTATCATTTTACTACTTTTGGTCAATTAGAAATTTTTCTTTTAGATTTTAAAGTATACTTTTGGTATTCTACAAGAAGTTCAAGGTGCATTTAAAAACAAGCGAGAAAAGACATTGATATCAGAATCTCTCCAGCATATGATTTTATGTTTGACTTACTACATTGCTAAAGTGAGTGTCTTCATTTAATTTATATTTAAAATTCTGATAGGCTACAGTTACGAATAGAAGAGCTCCAATATAAAAAATGGCTTGATAGTAATAAGTTTCACACAGTTACAAAATGTCATTGCTCACAAAAACATTGCATTAAAGATTTTCTTTGATTTAAAGGGATTTAAAATTCGTTGATTGAAAGTAATAGGATATTTTTTGTGTTAGCACTCCATTTATTAATCCCCAGACTGGTGAGTATTCTAAAAATTCATGCTTGTCTGTTTTACATCAGCCGGCCGCACGTCTGCGTTACAATTATCTCAGGGTTCTTTCGTTGGCTTTCCTAAAATTATGCATGATGACAGGCGTTTTATAAACAAAGACAAAAAACTTATGTGGGTTTTATATTTTGCTAAAATGTAATTTTTCTTGGACTTTTACTGCAATTTGATCAAAAGTTCTATGTCCAAAGTTAATTTTTTCCGTTATTTTCTCTTAAACAGCTTATAATTATTTTATAATATTTATTAATTATAATTATAATTTTAAAATTATTTTTAGTTATAGTTATTTTTAGCAAAATTCATTTATTTTCTCTTCAATCAACTTCTTGAGATTGATTTCCTGGGTGTCCTGAGAAATTTTGTTTTTTATCTTTTGTTTTATTTGTTTAACTTTTTAAACTTTTTTTTAATGTTATTTACATTTTTCAACAACCCCTTCATGTTTTTTTGAAATTTTAACGTTCATTCATTCATTTTAAATTTCATTGGTGTGAAATAAAATTCTTTTTAAGCTAGAAGCTATAGCACTCATAGCTGTAGAGTTTGATACCTCTGAAATTATCATATACATAATATAAATCGATTGTGTTGCTGGTGATTGTAGTTTAATGGTTAGAGGTATGGTTTTCAAATCAGAGGTCTGGGTTTCAATTACACATATGATACAATTACATTGATTTGTATTTATTTATTTGATAGTTTATTTAGAAAGAGATAAGGTTATTATTGTAAATATTCATCTTGGGCCTGATTTTCTCAAAATCTATTGAATACTTTTTTTTTTTTTTGAAATTTTACAATCAAGTAAATTACTAATCAATAAAGCCAGTCCAAACAGTAAGTTTTGAAATTCTCCTCAAAAAATTTTTTTCTGGCTTTGCTAAAGTTTTGTGTTATTTAAGCAAATTATAGAATTTCTGCCAATTTGAACGCCAAGTTTAGTTTAAAAAAGGACTGTTTAGATTCTGCCTAAATTTTAACAGAGTGTTTTTCTTTGAACATGTGTTATAAAATAAATTTTTAGGCATGAGTACTAGTATATTCCTCAGATTTTTTGAGGTTTGTGTTAATTTGATGATTAGATTTTAAATGGAGATGGAAAAAAAGTTGCAGCTTTAGAAACGCTTGACATGGGTAAAAAGATTTTGACTTCCCTATCTTCTCCTATTAGTGCAACAACTACTGCAGTTTTAATAGATGTTGATAGAGAGATTGCTTCAGGTTAGTAAAGTATAATTTTACTTAAACAAAGTTAATGATTATTGTTGTTTTGTAAAAGTTCTTACCAGCTTTTTAATAAGAATCAATATGATCTTGAAATTATGTTTAAGATCTAAACCTGGTTAAAAAATACATTTTATAATTTACTTGCTCTATGTTTTTATTTCATAATTTCATGAGACTATGTGATGACAAAATGTTTTTCTGTATGATTTGTATGATTTCCTACTAGAAATCCTTTTTCCTTGTAGAAAACTGAAATTTTGATCCCTAATATTAGATTATAAATGATTTTCCTACCTTTGTGTGAAAATTTTTGAGTCTCAGGTCTCTTCATATTTCACATTTTCAGCTAAGCTATTTTAGAACTTATTCTAGCAAGAAGAAATTATGGAGAATGGTGGTTTCTTAAGAGTAAAGTAAAGTAACTTTGAAATTTGCAGTACTTTTAGTAGTTTAGAATTATTCAAGTAAGGTTTTTACTAAGCTAAATGGGTTTAAAGGAAAAAAAAATCTTAATTTTTTACCACTGTTTCAAATGATGGTTATCACTGCTTAGAAAAATATCTCCATGTATAGTCATTTTAAAAATATTAAAATTTTAGGAAAAACATGGATAATAAACATATTGATGAAAGTTAAAGTAGCAGGATTTTGTACATTAAATGATTAGTTTTAAAATAGAAGCAACAAATTCTTCCTACATTCAGCATTCAAACTGGTAATTATCTTTTTTATAATTATTATACTTTCCATTTGGCTTTAGTTCATAAAAACAACAATCAAAAGAAGAAAGTTACATGCAACAAACACAAAGGGGTTTTGAGAACTGGTAGTGATTATCTTTTATTAGGTAAAAATTCAGAATTGCGAGCAATTGAAATTTATTACATGAAGCTGCAGAACCAAGGTAATTGTGTTTCAAATTTTTGCGCCTTAAATTTAAAAATTTGACTTTTTCAAGAGCTTATCAAAACCTCATCATTGGTGATTGTTTAATAAATATTTCCAAGAAGTTTTCTCAGTGAAGGTTTGCATTTGAAATGTTATGCTTACTGAAATATTTCTATTGAAATGCAGAGTATGACAGTTATTGAAAATTTTAGGTTATAGGTATTTTTAGATTATGTAAGCCCTGAAATATTTAAGGAATTTAATTGAAATTAGGCTGGTATTTTCTTTGTATTTTTCCGCTCTTTTTATGTAAGTGCGAAGTTTTTCCTGACATATTTTGGTTTACAAAGGTGAGGAACCTTCACAGCTTTAAGCTTTTTTTGACTTTAATATTTTAGAATTCATTATTTTTAGGACTTGAAGTGGAAATATTGGGTAATGAAGATCCAATAATACTGATTTCTGTTATTGATACATTATCAACTGTTCTAGCATATAAAGAAGGTTAGAACTTTTCTGCTTCTCTAGGCTTTTGAATCAATTTGATAGTCATCTCTTGGAAACTACAACTTTTTTTTTTGAGCTGTATTATGAATTCTCCTGCATCAAATATCTCTATTTTTATTTAATAACCAAATGTTGTATCTGTTTGCAATATGTTATATTTTTATTAGCCTTTTTTTTTTTTAAGTACTGAAATTCAAGCGTCGTACACAATTTCTTGAATATTTTGTACGAGTTTTAGCAAAAGCATACAAGGAAAGATCTTATGACTGTGTTATTGAATGGACCAAGGAGGCAATGACCTGGTTGACAAAGTAAGTTTCTCTTGAATCAATATCTAAAAATTTTAAGGCGTACTACATTGAGTATTATTTGCTAATGATCCCTGGGTTGGTGTCTGCAAGGATGTGGACAACAGCGAAGCTGGCAGAGTCCTAATAAGCTACCCATGTTGCTCAGTTTTTTTCTTATGGATGTTATGCTTTTTAGATTTGATCAATCTCTATGAAATTTTTTATCTATATCTGACTCCAGGTTGTGAAAAATGTCAAATTTGGTCAAAAAAACTTAATTTTGATTTTTTTGAGAAATTCCTGAAATTCTATCCTGAAATTCTTGAGTTTAGAAAATATTATTGGACCCTTGAGGGGAAAAATTCCCTATGAGTTTATGTCTGCTCTCAACTGGTTTTTTCATCATGATATTTCTAGGAGAAAAAAAATTTGATTTTCAACTTTTAACACAGAGTGCTCGCAATTTATTATAAGAATATGTTTTTCAAGGGCCTTGGCACAGAGCAGGTCAAATTGGATTAATCCAGGTACAGAAATCATGTCTCAAGAATGACTTTGTTTCTTTTTCAAATTTTGCATAGAGATATGGATACATTGAATGCATTTTTCTAATTATAACCTGTTTTTTTTTAAAGTTGTCTAGGCCCAAAATGAGTCGAATTCTAAACCTCTGGCTCATGCTGTATCTTTTTAAAGGGGGAATTAAGGTTTACTTGTGGTCTGTGATATTATAAATTCTTATATACTTTGTTTTCTTTCTTATTCTTTATCTGTTCTCACTAAATAGTCACAAAAACTTACTAGGTTTAATAAAACAATATAAGCATGGTTTTGCAATCGTAGATCAGTTATTCAGTAATGAATATGTTTGGTTAGAGTAGAAATCTATTCGATTTTCCTATTGATCGCCTAATCGTACCTGTTTCAAATAAATCCTTGGTAATTTGATTTGAGATTGAGTGTTTTTTTTGTCTTCAGCTGATTTTGTGGTTCTTAGAAGGTTCTGTCTGCAGCGTAAAATTTCTATCAATGCCAATATTATTTAAAAATAGATTTTACTAAGAGTTTTTATATTAAGGATTATTAACGATTTATTAAAATATGTTTAATTTTTTAGAATTCCTGAAAATAAATATTTTTCATATTCATTTGTCCTTTTGTGTTTATTTGAAAAAAAACTTGTACTAAGTTAAGCTTTTCAGTTATTTATTTCATTCAATACAATATATATTCATGTTTCTATTGCTTTTTTATCGCCTTTGGCTTTTGAGCAAGTTTAAGCTTGTCTGATTAGAGTGACTGAGTGGTAAGGTTGTCAAAGTATAGTGATATTTAAAGTGATGATGATTACCAGAGTTTGTCAGGTTACAAGTGTTATGATGTGTTGTTAATGTAACTTACACAAAAAAAAGTTTTCAAACCAGCAATGCTTTTTAAACTATTGGAAATAAATAATATTTAAAATAAATATCTTGTTTCTTTAAGTTGTAATGAGTTGAATGAAAAGAAAATAAAAAAAATAAAAAAAAAGAATGTTTTCTAAAATTAGCTTTGAGCAATGATCAACAAGTGGTAGAGACATATAGTCATGCTTCCTGCAGATAGAGGTAGATTCACCATAACTTTCAATCAAACTGACTTCATCATCAAATTATACAAACATGTTGATATTGGCCCATACATTCAGCTTCCTAAAGGTTCAACCGAATTTGTCGAATATAAAATTTCCCAAAAAATTACTTGTGTCAAAAACAAGAAAATTTATAAACAAACAACTCTACTATCAGATTAAACTAACTGACTCATCTGCTCCTCACCTCTACGGTCTACCAAAGATAAATAAACCAAACGTATTATTATTCATGAATATTTTTTCAGGAATATACCTTTTCAACCAAAATATAATAGCTGCTATAAATAAGGGTCCTGATGTCCAAATAAAATTTAAAATATTAATAAATTAGTAAAATTAAAGTTTGCAATAAAAAGAAAATTATATAAAACATGAAAGAGAAAAGTGCCGAGAAAATCAAAATTGAAATCACTGCTATGAACCCTAATCATTGAATAGAAAATTATCCACAAAAATGATGGAGCAATAAAATTTAAAATAAAGAGAAAAAAAAAATTAGAACTGTTAAATAATTTTGTGCCCATAAATTTGAATGATTTTTTAGCTACTTCCAGTGTTACTTTTGGTACACCAAGTAAGGTGTACCAAAAGTTGCTTTTATTTACAATCCTTTTTTTAAAATATTGAACAATGCTCATAAACAAATTAAGTTACAATAAAAAGTGAATTCTATTACTCTGTTCCATTCCTGGACACAACTATAACACATCATATCAACAAATTACTTTCAGTCAAGGTTTGCTGTAAACCTACATATACTGATCAATATCTCAATTTTAATTCTTACCGATCCAAAATTGTAAAAAAAAAAAAAAGTGTTTTTCTACTCATAGTTTTCTTGTGCCAAAGATAACGTTACTGATTCTAACACAGTTGAAATCAAATCAAAATCTACTTCCAGTACTTCTCGCTAATAATTACCCATTGAAATTTATTTATCAACAAATGCATAAGCTGAAAAAATTCAAGAGCGACGTATTGGACAACTAAAACTGATTTAATCACAACAAACCTCCCCTAAATTCTAATTCTTAGCAAAACTTTAAAACATATTCTACATTTTCATGATATTTGAACAACTTTTTATTTGTTGCATACACTATAAAAAATTACTCTTGCATTCAAAAATTATTTTTTCTCTAAATGATCAAAAATGAAATTGTCCAAACGTACGATTAGGAAATGCAATTTTTTTTTCTTATGTTTCAATCTCCTTTAAAGCTATCATTTCCTATGTCTTATTCTGTACACAGTGGTTCTAAATGTAAACATTAACTCCTAACCTAAGTCATGGTTTAGAACATATGATGTGAAATTGAACCTTATCAATGGTTTAGTATCTAAGCAATGACTCTGAACATTTGTTTCACTTTAAAAAAATGCCTGCTTACCTGTTATATATACATATACATATTTTTTTAATAACGAAATATAAAATAGATATTATCGAAGCAGCTAATGGCAGTTTCATTAAAATTCTTCAGTTAATTTTCTCGTGATAAAAATGTTTAAAACTTAATTAAACTGGATATAAAATAATAAATATGTGAAATAAATAAATATATATGATGATACCCAGATACTAAAGTGGAAGGAGAAAATAAAAAGACTGGATCCGGTTTAGCAAAATACCATCTGTTTTAATCAATTTGGAAAATAGAATATGCATTTCCTGTATCCTTAATCAATGGAATTAATTTTTAATTCCAATTTAAACAACTTCGAATTAAATCTCTTTTAGTGTAATCTGAAAATATTTGGTAACTTTTGTATTTTCTTGCTTTATTTTTCATTTAAAATAAAACTTGTAAAAAAACTGTTCTATTTTAACAAAAAAAACCGAAAAATTTGTTGGTTAATTTCTTATTGTTCATTTTGACTAAAAGATCCATGTTTATAATAAAGAAAAGTTTCAACATCCTATTGGCTTAAAATTTAGTCTTCCACTATTCAATGCTTAGTTCTTTGTTACTTTGAGCATTCAAACGAAAATTCGTGATAAGGTGTTTATTAAAGTTTTTTTCAAAAATCTTTAAAACCTACTAAAAGTCATATTGATAGTGTTGCTTATGAATGAGTATTCTATCTTAATTAGTTTAAATTTTCATTCTCTTATCATGATATTTTAAAAATTAAAAGATGTCACCCAGGAGATGACCGTTTTTAATATACCATTAAATCTCAATTTTAAAATATTTCTGAGAATTGAGAGCCTCACATTCTAGCAATGGTAGAAATTTCTATAAATAATCTCTATAAATAATCTATCAATAAATGATTATAAATATCTGTGTCCCTCTCTTTTTAATGACTAGCTCTATTTTTTTTTTAAGGTTTCTGAAATGCTGTGACTATTCCAAGTAAAAACTAAATTCCTGCAGCTAACGATAAACTAAATATAAAATAGTAGTAGCGTTGTATTTGATATTTTCACTATATTTTTTTTGTTTGTTTCGTAAGATAAAATTTTCGATCATTTTATATATATTTATACCACCATCTTAAAATGTGGCAGTTGATTGGTTTTGAGTTCCCATGCTCTGGGTTTGATAGATTTTATTGGTACAGGAATGGTTCTTAAAATTTTCATTCTATTCATTTGTTATTGGGAAGTGTTAGTCATTGTTTATTTAGAGAAGGTAAGGAATATGGAACTTTGCTGTAAATTAGTCAAACAGTCATTTTAGCTTTAAGAAACAATATAAACAAAAAAGTATTTCAAATAAATAAAAAGTAGTTAAAAATAGGCTAGAAATATAATTTCGAAATAATATTATAAAATTCATAATTTGAAGATTATACTGAATTTAGGTTAACTTACAATACATGAGAGTGAGTGAATAGCAAAGGCATTTTAACCTTTTTTGGAAATATTAAAAAAGCCAAGATGAATAAAATATTACTATAAATATTAGATATTTCTTATTGAAGGGTGACATTAGTTAAAAATAAAACACAATATTAATGAAAA
>JAUZNK010017771.1:0-38037 GCA_035046665.1 Euphysa ruthae
TAGAGATTGTAAAGCTTGTAGTCCTTTAGAACTTTCGGTCAAAAAGGGGTCAACCTAGAAAAAATTTTATAAAAAAGACATGTTATATACCGCTGGAAAGCTTTATTTATGTTTTTAATATCCACAGGGTCACTTCTGACAATTTGGGGAAATTTTTTTTATTAACCAAAACTTGACTTGGGGTAAGTACAAAAAAATCTTACAACCAACAAAAATGACGTTTTTGGATAGTAAATATTGATTTTCGAAAGGCATTATTGTTTACTAGGGGTTAATAAAATATGGAAAACTGTGTTATTCTAAGAAATATTCCATAAATACAGCACTGATATCCCCACAAAATCTATTCCCAAAAAAATATTTTTGTGTGTAGTGTTTCATACTTTGCATTTACACTGGAAGCAAACAAAGCACTTCAGAAGAGTTCGTTCAGAGCCACAAACCCTGCAAAGATGAAATGTGCCCACTGTAGTGGCCCTTCTTTCGAGTGTGTTTAACACTTCTTCAAATTAGCTTAGAAGGTTTTCTTGTGGCTTTTCTTTTCTAATCCTTTTCTTCTTCCTTTTCTTCATGGCATGGCAGCATGATATAGTACTATTTGATATCCACTCTTCAGGAAGAGCTAGATTAATTCTATCTTCTTGGTGTTACAGTGTCAAGAGACACTAGCTCGCTCTGCTTGCAAGGTTTGTGATTGCTACGTTTTTTTATTTAGTAAATGGAGGTTAATGAATTACCACACTAAAACATCAGCTGTCAACTGAATGTCATAGGCGCTCTTAGTAAATTTACACTGTTGTCAAGGTCCAACAATCAAAAACACAAAAAGCAAGAGTCAAAAGAGATTACAGTGACTTCAAGAAGATTCAAACTTTGTTTAAGGTTCGTAACCTGTTTGATGCTGGACCACAGCTAGTTGCACTTGATTCTGGTCTGACAAACCACAAAAAAGTTATCACTTGCAACAAATTGGAGTAAGCTGGAGCAATCATTTATAGAAGGAACTGAATTGAAAAGCTTTTGCAATTCCAGTGAAGAGGAAAAACCAGATAATAACTTTTCAAAGCTTCTACTCAAGTGTATGCACTGGAAAAGAAACTGACAATAAACCTACTTACACTCTTTATTAGACTAATAGTGGTAGCTGAAAGGAACCCAGAGAGCGAAATCTGTGATTATTTTGGCTGAAAATTGTGCTACCTATCAAATGTCATTATTCAAGAATGATATCATGCGCACAGCACAAATGTCAAAACTGAAATACTTGACTTGACCCCTGTTACGTTTTAGTTATTAAAAAAATTCCTCCATATTTTCAGAAGTGATCCTGTGGATATTAAAAAAGGCATAAATTAAGCTTTTCAACAGTGCATAACATGGCTTTTTTAAAAAATTGGTAATAACAAAACAATGCTTTAGAAATCTTTAAATTTTTGGTGAAGGAAACATATTGAAACCGTTGTAGTTTTTGTGATGGAATAAAAAGTATTGTTTTTAAATTTTCAAACCACTTCTTTATTTAACTTTAACATTTTGTAACTTTGCTAAGTCTGCAGGTCTGCACCTCTTTCTGATTTTCTGGTTTTCTTTAGCTCTAATAATCTTTTTGACATTGTCTGAAATTTCTTGTTGTTCTATGTTTACGTCTTATGCACCTCTAGCCTTATCTTTTTTGGCTAAAGTATAGGTAATTAGCTGAATCTACTGTAGTCAAATTATTCCTATCTCACTCATATTCTGTTTAACAGACTTAAAGAATACTTTTCTAATTTTCCTCACTGACTAATATCTCAGTATCATTTTTAATATTTCGCTCGCTCACAATGTCCCTATAGCTCTTTTTCTAATAACTTCTTGCTTTTGGTCATGTCTGCTCTGAAGTATTTTCCTTTCTGTCTCATGTTAAGCTTATTTGCCTCCAAATAAACTAATTTATTTATTTTACCAATTCTTCCAACTCTTTCCAAAGTGGTCTTTTTTTCCATTAGGCCCTGAGAAATATCTATGCTTTCTAATTCAAAAGGTAAATTTGTTTTGTTTTCAAACCTTCTAAGAGGTACGAAAATATTATGCTATACTTATAAAATATTATACAACCCAAATAAAGCTGTTCGGTGTACTTTGCATTTTAATAAATAAAATCCTAAGGGTTTCCTTATAGACTTTTTCTGTAATAAGAATATATCTTAACCCTTTCAGGACTGCAATAAGAACGAGATGGCACCTTCTTATATATATTTTGCTTTTGAGATTGAGTAGAAACATTGAGTTCTCTGTCCTTCTCGCAATTGGTTAGGCGAGACTCAAATCGAGCGCTATTGTTCGAGATTGCTCCTCTCCAAAAATTTGTTAACACAAGTGGTATGAATTGCGAGACTTCGGTCTAATTCCAACAAGACTGATAATCAACTTTGACCTTAGGCATGACTGTCGAGACCGCAATAAGGTCGAAACAGGCTGTCATATGCTAGGTTTGAAGATGGTAATCTGGCTAGGAGTTGAGCATAAATGCTGTGAGGTTAATCTCAAAATGATGTTTTATTTTACATATGACTGTAAATAAAAATATCACAATTTAGTTATATGTTAGTTGGAGTTTTAAATTTAACATCTACTAGTTATTTCAAATCTAATTGACCATTTCAATAATTTACAAGTTTTATGGATATACAGATGAAAATTCAAGGGTAGTCGAATAATGATTCGATTAAAAATAATTTGAGAGGGAAGGTTGAGACCACAGCCAATGAACTTCATTTTAGAAGAAATATTAACTCCATTTTATATGTCATACCAACAACATTGAGATTTGATGATGCGTTTCAAGAGCTAATTGAGACCAGGGAGAAATATGAACTGCTTAATTGTACAAATAAGAAAGGATCTAATTAATATTAAATTAATAATTCATAATATTAAAGCAGCAGACATCATTTTTTTTTTAATGTGGGACAAACAATTAACTTCGGGCTATTTGTTTCAGAAGGTTCCCACGGGTTTGGTTCTGGCGTACTTAGGGCTCCCATTTGAGCTTATGGTAATTAGCCATTCAGCCAGACAACCATAAACTTATTGCACCAAATCGAATGCTACTCATGGGAAGAGTGGGCTATACCCGGATTTGAGCCCAGAACTCTATGGTTGAGAGTCAGATGTGTTACCAACTGAGCTATCCGGTTACAGTTTTTGTGTATTGTAGAGCTAAACTTTGGTAATATTACTATAGGTAAATATACTAACATTTTCCTAAACAATCTGCTGAAAGCAACGAAATTAGGGGTTTAAAAATATCGTTTTCCCTTATGTATGCAATAAGCATTGGTCAAATCCGAACTATCAAAAGTATATTATACTCCATGCATGATAAAGTGATTGAGTGGCAATACTGAGTTAATCAAGTTTGTAAACTTACTTGGTCATGGTGCATAACAAAAAAAGTTTGATTGAGCATTTCTGTCCTATTGAACCAAGTAAAAAATGATTTTGTCGCTATACCAAGGAAAATGCCTGATGTGAATTACAATTAAGTAGCTGGAAAACATTGCGGACCTGAATCAAAACAATTTTCTTGGAAAAATAATGAATTGGAAGAAATTATTGACTTGCATTTACCTCAATACGATACCAAAAAGTTGTCTTGCTCATAGACTAATTTGCCTTGTGATATTTAGATATTTTCCCTGAACCACTTGACTATTTTATCTGTAATTTAAAAAATAGATATGTAAATAAAACGGGAAATTTGTGTTGTGAAGTTCTGGAAATTTTCTCTTTTGATTTTAAAATGTGTTTTCTGAACCTCTTGTTTATTTTACCACGGGTTTAGAGAATTTAGAGAATTGGCAAATGAAATGGAAATTTGCTTTACTTTGCGTTACGTTAATTTGTGGTAGAAATGTTTCTCTTGATATCTGGATAGATTATCCAAATCGCAGGGCAACTTTTGCATTTAATGTGATTAATTATTTGTTTTACATTTTTTTTTTTTTTCTGTAATATATATTTTTTTGAATTATTGTTTATAACTAAATATAAAATAATGACAGATAAATTTTAACAGATAAAGTTAACAAGTCAAAATTTAGCTCATTGCTACCAACAAAATTGTTGATATTTTATTTTTAGTTGTGAAATTTTGGAAATGTTGTTGTTGTTTTTCATATCATTTTTTAAAAAGATTTTGTGTTTATAATAGGTTCCAAATAGCTGTAAAATAATTTTCTATTTAGGCAAGGGAGAAAGATGCCTCTTCTTACCAACAAGAAATAGGTAACAAAATTTCGAAAAGTTTGAGGGCATTGATTTCTCCATTTTTCTTACGGAGAACAAAAGAAGAAGTTTTCAAAAAGAAAGTTGAAAATGTAAATGGTGAAAAAGAAGTCTCTGAGAAAAGGTGCACCAATTCTATTTTTATTTGTGATCTAATTTAAATAATGATTTGAAATTTTCCCTTTTTTTTCTCAAATTTTAATCAAGTTTATTCAAATTTCATTTTATGAGCTGAGGATCTTTGTACCCTTATTATTGTGCGTCAGTTGCCAAGCAACAGGAATATTTTTTTATTTTATAGAAATAAAAAGAGAAATAGCATTATATTGAGAAAGAAAGATTATCATGTCATGAGTTTAACCCTTTATATGCTATGGGCAAAATTCTAATGTATAAGTTATAGATCAGCCATTTTAAAGCCAAAAAAAAAAAAGAAAGAAAAAAAAAAGAAATCTCTCTTTATGCTATTCGTCATAACTGTCATATTAAAGTGTAGAAGTTCAACGAGGGCTCATTTTTTATCTTATACGCTTTCACCCCATTCATACTCACACACCATATGCCATCTTTAAAAAAAAAGAAAAAAAATTTTTGTAATAATTAAATGTATAAAAAAATGCGTGTTATTGAAATGTGCTGTTGTTCCAGGTGTATGTGTAATAATTAAATGTATAAAAAAATGTGTGTTATTGAAATGTGCTGTTGCTCCAGGTGTATGTGTAATAATTAAATGTATAAAAATATAATTATATAATAAATTCTAAAACTCCAACTCAATTGGATTGTCAGACTTTTCAGCATCAATTCCTGACAGGTATTGATATTGGTAAAGGATGCATGTTATCTCCAAGTAAAGTACTCATTAATATCAAAACCAAGAGGGATGTCTTGATATTTTAGAAGTTTAAATAGAATAAAAACCATCATCATCAGAAGAAATAAAACGTTTTCATTTTCAGAGTCTGAAAAGCCATAAAAATCTAATACTACTTCTTTCCAATTCAGACCAACATCACTATAACATAATTATCATAATTATCATAATTATCTTCTTGTATGGTAATTTCACCTTCATTTCAATTTATTTAATTCACAAGAAAATGAATTTAAAGGCGGTTGCTTTTTTTTTTGTAGGCTATTTTTTTCCCAATGTTTTCATATTTATCGGTCCGCTATATCCTAATTTCAACAAATTATTTCATTCGCTACGTTTGCGTCACATCTGGAATTTCGAGCCTCTTACGAATTCTATAAAAATTTTTTTCTCAATATAGTATGAGTGAGTTGAGAAACCAAAAAATTTTTGATATAATGTTATTAATATTTTTATCATGTTTTATATAAAAAGTTAAACTCAAAAGGTAGGCATTTAAAAAACGTTTAAAGAAACTATTAAAATGTGTGTTATTGAATTTTAGTAAAGGGTTCATTCATGTTTTTTTTTCTGAAGTAGCTTTTATACTAAAATCTTACAAGTTAACTTTTGCTTTTATAAATAGAATACAGAGCATGACCGCAAGGAAGACAGATTTGGTGGTTTGGGTTTACTTGTCAGATCTTCAATTAAATCTATACAATGGTTTCACAAATTCTCATAGAGTTAAAGCGGTGTGTGCTACTGTTTAATTTTCATTTAGTAGAATCAAAAATAAGATAAGCCATGTAGAAAATGGGAAATTCCAATTAGCTCAAGCAACACAGGCTTGATATATCTCTAAAATAGCTTTTTTTATAAAAATGTCCAAAATATTTAAAGTAGAAATTTTTATTATATTTAGTGACAACCCAGTAAACTGTAGTCATTCACATAATGGGTAGTATGGTAATTTGATTAGTTGAGTTTTTTAAACTTAGCTAGTCACTATTAGCTTGCCCTGCTGCAAAAGTTTTGTTTCTCTATGCAAATCAATGAAATGATTTACAATTTATTTTAATTTTGCACTGCAACATTGTTGGAAGTTACAATATGCTTTTTCTCATTCAATATGCTGTATGCATGTTCCGATTTAACTGCTGCTTCAACTCTTGATTGGATTCCTTTATGTTTCTGAAACAGTGTGTGAAAAAAATTTTTTCTCGCATATTTGGCTATTATGAAATAAATATCTGATTAGCTGCTATTTGTGTTAGTACTCAAAAATCAACTTTAGAAATTGCAATAAAACATGTATTTGCTTTTTATTATACAGTAATTGTTGATATAAATGATAAAATTTCAAAGGGTCTGGGTACTGGTTTTTATTCATAAATTGATAGCTTTAACATTGATACCTTGGTCAAAAATTACAATTAAAGCCTGGTGGTTTCAGTATTATCTCTTAAGCCAAGAATTAATGCTTTAATGTCTTTGGATTTTGATTTATTGCCCTTCAGTGTTTCAGTATAATAAATGTTATTATAACAAATTATAACAAATGCTGCTAAATTGAAACCTATGGATCAAATTTTTAAAAGTCAAAGAAAATTGTTATTATTATTAAGTTACCATGACATTTTTCACAAATGATTTTATTCAATTAAATTCTACATTCTATTTGAAATATTTGTTGTTTTAGATGTTAATGTCTACAAAAAGCCCTTTAGCGGAGTTGACTCTATTAAAAAAGATTTCAGATCATCCACGCTTACAATCAACTCTCTCGAAACTTTTAACTAGTGCTGAAGCACATGAAACCAGGTGTGTTATTTGTATTATTAACCTTTTGCTTGCCTTCCCCAGGCAAGACCAGGATTTTGATGTAATGAAAATATCCCAGTCATAGACGAATCTGGGTTTTGGGTACTTTCACTTTGAAGGTGACCAGTAAACGACTTGAGACCAATTTTATTGAATTCTATGTAAGATTTTGTTTCATAAAAGTTTGACAGCTCCTTAGATTTAGAACCAGTTTGGCTGCTCAGATATTTTCAAAAAAAATGACACAAAAAATGCAAACGCTTTCATCCAAATTAAATGGAAATGAAGGTGAAGTAACCTTGCAAGGAGACAGTGATGTTGATCTGAACTGAGAGGAGGATGTCCTTAGTACATGTTATAGTGATGGAGAGATAGCAAAGTCAGATTTTTTTGGCTTTTCAGACTGAAAATGTTGTTTTTTCTTCAGATGATGATGTTCACGAATTACCAATAATTACAGCCTTGCCAGGCATTTACGTTGAAATGCCTGACAATCAAACTTAGATGTATTGTTTTGATCTGTTCCTAACTGATAAATTATGGCTTTTTGCGTTTTATTACTATAACTATATATTTCTAAAACAATTGCACATCTAAATAACACACAATTATTTGTATTCAGCTCTTCCAAAAATTATCTTTTTTATGATTTTATTTTTATATTAAGATGGTGTATGGTGTCTGAATATTGTTGGGTGATGATTTTTTTTTTTTTTTTTAAAGAGAAAAAGGTATAAGCTAAAAGTTAAGTCCTCACTGAACACTTTAATATATCAGAAGTTATGACCACTAGTATAAAGAGAGATTTTTTTTTTTTTGTTTTCTGAAAATATTTTGTACCTGTTTTTTCTGCTGGCGACTTTTAAGTTTTGCTAAGTTTGGTTGTAATTTTTATTAATTTTTCAATAATCCATTATTAAAAATATTTTGATAACGATTCATTGTTCACTGTTCACTTTAAAAACATGCTCATCTCATTTTGAAAAGCTTGAAAAATAGAAAAAGTTTATCTTATTTTGTCAGAGTATTAAGATTTTTAACTTTTTTTGGAGCTGAATGTTAAAGTGCAATCTTTATCTTTTGTTGATATCACAAGGTGGTAGGTAATTTTTGTACCTTCGTTGATATTGTTTGGATTCTATGTAATCGCTCCTATCTGTCAGTCAGTTTTGTATAGCTTTCGCACTGAGCCTAAATATGGTCATTTTAATTAATAAAAAATGTTGTGAATATATATTTCCTTTTCTCAAGTTTTGTATGACCCGTCTTCCAAATCATCATCCAAATGGCCATCTGTAGAAAAAATGTCATTTATCATTGACATTTGCTATTTGGTCATTTCCAAAAATTATCCTTTAATATTTCTTTAGATCTTATTTTTAAATTTCATTTTGTTGCTAGAGCGACATTTTTGGGCTAAATGTGGTAAAATAGACAATAAATCTATAACTTTAGATTATTTTGCATAAAATTGAAAGAAAAGAAGAAATTAAAAGATTCCAGATTTTTCTTGAAAATTCTTTTTCTTGCTATAATTTGGGTAAATCATGTTTTTCTTAAGACATTTTTCATCTTTTTAAATTTTTTGGCAAGCAAGATTACTGCATAGGATTACTAGATATAATTACTAATATATAAAAATTAGATTTATCACGTCTTATTTGCTAAACCTGGGACTGTCTTTAATATAAATCATTAGAAAGCTGTTCGGATCATCCGAAATCGCTTTTATATTTACTTAAGATATTTTGAAATAAAACCATAGCTATTGTTAATTTAAGTCTCAAAAAAGTCTTAGACATCTTAATGACTGTTTTTCCATATATTTAGGCCTCGATCTTAATTTATAATTGGTGCCTAAGATTTCTTTTGTTTGTCCCAAATTTCATATCCTGATCTAAACTTAAAACTTTTTTGCTAATTTCTACAAATCTCAAACAAGAGATTGTTTTCAAAATAAAGTCTGACAAAATTAATTTTTTTTCTAAAGAAATAACATAGATATAATACTAATTTTTATCAAAACAATGTAGCAATATTTTCATATTAATAGGTGTCTGTAAGATGTGTAAGATTAAAAAAGAATTGTACTTCGTTTTTAGGTTGATATGTGGTCTTGATCATCCAGATGACCCTGAATATGAGGAAACTGTTGATGAACCTGTTCATGCTCCTCCTGTAAAAGATCTGATTGAAAGCTCTGGCAAGATGGTTTTTCTTGTGTATTTAATGGAGAACTTGAAGCAACACAAGCATAGAACAGTTATATTTTCTCAATCACGCAAAATGCTAGATATTATTCAGAAGGTGCTTCTTAGCCTTGTAAGCTGCTAAAATATTTTTGCTTCTAACAATAGCTTTATTGATAAATAAGAATTTTTTGCGATTTTACCACATCAGATTTTTAAATGGAAAGCTTTGTCATGTGTAGAAAGTTGGATAAGTTATTTTATGATATTACAATTAAAAATATAAGAAATAAATTTACCTTTGTTAAATCATCAACATCATTATCATGACGATCATCATTACCACCATCATCACCACCACCACCACTGTCATTCTCGGTTTAATTTCTGTTTTCTATGTATATTATGGTATATTACGACTGTCTTCTAACCTTAACTAGACTGTTTGGTGTAAAAATCTAAATTCCCCTGTAACTAATAAACTTACTACTGACTCTTATTTAGCAAACTGTACAAAGCCACTTTCCAACTTCAAGACCACTCACTCTTGGCTTCATTGCAATACTGCTAATCATGACTTAAAGCTTTTGAGAATTTTCTCTTAACCCTTTCTTTTCCAGTCCTTCCACTTCTAAATAATTAATGATTATAAGTCATATGTTATGAAACTCTAGATATTTAAGTTCCTAGAACAAATTTTTTATTGGAAATCTTACATGTATTGCATTTTCACAAGGTATTTTTATTTATAGGATCATAAAATTTTACGAATTGATGGTAAAATGATTAATCCTCAAGACAGAGAGAAAGTCCAACAAAAGTTTAAAGAAGATCTTTCTTATAATGTCTTGTTAATGACAACTCAGGTATTATTTCTTGGACATAATTGTGATTATTTTTCATATCTGGTATGCTCCTGGCGTTGTTTTTTTTTCCTTTATCATTAGTTTTTTTCTCTATTCCAGAAAGTTTCATAATTATTTACCAATGACAATAAATTTCTGAAATATTTAAATCCTTTACACGTAATATATTATATATATTTGCTGTATTTTGGCAATTTTTAACTGATGTTAAAGCAGGTGGTGTGTTTTGTCTTTGCACATAGATTGGCAGTGTGGGAATTACGTTAACATCTGCTGATAGACTTATTATCTGTAAGTATTTTAAATTTCTTTAACTTTCTACAACCTTTCCCATTTAATGTCTATTAAATACAGTTGCAAATTACATGGAAAATTACAGGACAATATGCAGATAATAACTGTGTACCTTGCCAAGATTTGGCTAATTGGTACATATAGCATTTTAGAAGTAATCCTAAAAAGTAAAAAGAAATTTGTCGGATTCGATTACTTGATTGTTTGATTATTTTAACGTGACGCCAATAAATAGTTTTTCAAACTAATTTATTATAGTGAGGGCCCACGTGTTTGGTCTTCTGAAAATTAAAAGAAAAAGTAAAAAGAAATTTGGAGGACAGAGGCATCAATCCCTGTACCTCTTTCATGCTTTCAAGTTAATTGGAATTTAATGCTATTATTATAGAGATTATTTTCATACTTTCTGTATAAGTTGTCTACATTTTTGTTTCTGTTATCTTATCTCTTTTGTTGGTTTGCATGTGTGTATAAGTTCGGTTCAGTAAAAAACTGTTTCTCATTTTCGAAAATTTATGATCAGATCACTGAACTTTTTTTGACGATTTTCTTAAGATTTTGATGATTTTGAGGCTGATTTTCTTAAAAACTTTTTCTTATTAAAAAAAAAAAAAAAAAAAAAAAACATGTGTACTTTTTAAACATGTTAGTGAATCTGATGATGATGAGGAGAAAGAATCTGTGACTGTTGCTTTAAGATTCTGTGATGATACAAAAATTCAGAGTTTTGTAAATAAAAACATACCGGCACCTTCCAAAAAGTGGAAGTTTCCTACATGTACATCTTCACAAAAAAATGGGAACTGTTCGTCATCAAAAGCACAACCAGTTACACCTGTAATTTCTAACCAAACAGTACAATCATTGCTTGAAATATCACCAATGCCACTAGAACAGCTGCATTTGTTGCCTGTACGAATGAAGCCAACACTGTAGGCAAAACCCAAAATAGAAAAAGTTACCAGACTGAAACAACAGAAGGAGATTCCTGTTGGGAAATAATACTTATCATCTGATGATCCAGATACTGACACTAATAAATTACCAGATTTTTCACCTAATTGCCCTCCAGGAAGTAATGTGAATTCCGGTCAAGCAACAAGGAATAATTTCACCAAACCGAATAGGTTTTTTAAATTGTTCTTTACTGACGCGATCATTGACACAATTGTAAAGCACACCAATGCATATGCATGGATAAACATTACTGAAAAACATTGTACTCTAATAATCAAGGAGGTTAGACAGAAACTTATGCTGATGAAATAATGCACTTCATTTCTTTGATGTTATATCAAGATCTTGTGAACTTGTGAAGGTGAGTACAAATATTCGCTACTGGTCAGCAAAGTCCTTGTACCATGGTCTCTGGGCAAGGTATTTCATGTCAAGATGCCGCTTCCATGCTCTCCTTTCTTTTCTTCATGTTTTTGATCCCTTAAAAGAAGATCCAAATAAAAAGTTGATTCATTCATTGATTATTTTCGAAAAAAAAGTAAGGAGCTTTTTCATTTATTCCAAAATGTTTCCGTTGACGAGCGGTTAGTAAAGTCCAAACTTAGGTCTGGGATTAGGCAATATATTGCGAACAAGCCTGCTAAATTTGGTTCGAAGCTGTAGGTGTTAGCTGACAGTAAAACTGGTTACTCCTATGACTTTTACGTATACACAGGTAAAACAAATGAGGTCTATGAGCACGGCCTTGGGTATCACGTTGTTATGAAGTTGATGCAACCACTTTTAAATGCAGCACCATTACAAAGAACATAAAGGGATTACCTCTGGCTTTGAAAAATGAAAAAGATGTGGGAAAAAAAAAGAAAGAACGAGGTGAAATGAGATATAGATGTGAGGGTAAATGTCTTGCATTGCAATGGATAGATAATAAAGTCATCACAATGCTCTCAACCATTGAACATGTTAATCACTTTGTTGAAGTGAAAAGTAAACCAGAAATGGGAAATGATTGTTATAGAAACCATTTGTTGTGGAAAGATAAAATGCTTACATGAAAGACGAATGAATATGATCAGGTGTTGGCAATCTTCTATGCAAATGCATTAGATGGTGAAAAATACTTTTCATATGATTGACATTTCAATAGACAATGCCTTTATATTGTTTCAACAATACCTCATGAATAACCCACATGTTGAAAGCTTGACATGTTCCAAAGACTACTCACTACTAGATTTCAGAGAAGTGCTATTCCAAAATATCATGGATTTAGAAGTGTGTGAAGACCCACCAGTGTACCAAGCTTTTAAGCCCATTAGTGATTTCATAACTAATCGTTTACTCACTTTTTCAGAGCTGTAAGGTTTGTTACCAAACTGACAAGAAGGAATTGAAAGCTTACTGTTACTGCAATCATTACTTGCACTGCACAAAGGATAAAAACTGTTTTGCATTCATTAGATTACCACAAGAAAATTAATAAGGAATTTATGCTTTTTATATTTGTAGGGGATACTACTTTATACATCTTTTATTTCTCTACCATTCTAATCTGCAAATTTTAAAATTTCATCCACAGATCGCTACAAATTTGCAGTAAAATCTTCTGTTATGCTTTGAGTTATTTCTGAACTATGGTTTTTATATTTTTTGCAAAAGCTTTTCAATAAATGTGGTAACTTCTTTTTATACAAAATTTATTTCTTACTTCACATTCTAAAAGTATTATCTTTGAATTAAAAAAAAAAAATATATATATATATATATATACTCAAATTACATCATTTCATCCACCATTTTGAATTTTGTTGTGGAAATTTTTATTTTTAAAGATTTTCTAGCAGCCTGTTATATTGGGGTTATTTTGATGTAGAGATTTGTACGGTTTAAAAAAAGTGATTTATCACAAATTTATTTGTTTTTAATTACTCTTAAGAACACAAAAATATGCGTAATATACGTAATATAAGTATACGTAGTATGGAAAGTGTTAATGGCATTAAGCGAATGTTAATTTTATTTATGCACTAGCTTCCATCTTTTAGCCATTCTTTTTTATTAAGCAGAGAAAAATAAGATTTACTTATTAAATGAAATATGTCCATCTATTAAGAAGAACTTTATCTATTTTTATATCAAGTGGAGAAAAATAAGATCATTTATTAAGTGAAATATGTCCATCTAGTAGTAAGCAGAACTTTATCAGCTAATAAAAAAAAAAACAACCTCTGGCTAACAAGCAATCTTTTCAACTTTAATCTCAAACTAATATTCTTTCGCTTAAATAATCGAAGACATTAAGAATGACAAAATTTGAAAATACCTCAATAGTTTACTTTTTGTATTGCTCCACTCTTTCATATAATGTTTACTTCCATTTTAAATAGTACATTTAGCCTTGTATTATAATACGAAATGTGACAATCATATCAGTTATTTCACTTGATTTAATAAAATTATTTATTTTAAATTGAAACTCCATTTAATCATAAATTCATAAAAAAAAATATCTTAAAATTAGTTATCAATATTTTATATATCTGGCTTTTGTATAAAATCATGAAGCGGAATTCATCTACTATAATTCTAAATAACTTGCTGTTGAATGTTGCATATAGAGCCTCAAATCCCTCAAATATTTATTTTTTTTGTATAATAAACAAATTAAAACTTTATCTAGATGATTGTTGTGAAGGTATCTGTTTGGAAAAACTCTGTTATAACAGATCTTCAGGCACAAGGCATTTCGTTAATTTGATTGTGCCGCAGATCATATTTATTTGCAACATTCCAAAATATGTATAAAGCAGTAAGAATGGTAGAGTTTCATAAATGTACCATTCAAAATGCAAATAAAATCTGGTGTAAGGTTTTTGGTTTACATTACTGGCACATTCCAACTAATCTAGTGAATATTTTAGGCAATATCTCAACGGATAAAACTACAGATCTATCTTGTATTTCACATTTTTCAAAACAGCGATAGAATTAACTAAAAACAAATTATTTTAAGTTTGAGATTTTTTTTTTTTTTTTTTTTTTTTTGTGGCTTCCCAAATCGGTTAGCTTATTAACAATAATTTGACAGTGTTGATCTTTGAACATCGAGGGGGATGGTTAAAATAATAAACCCCAAACACTGTAGTTTAGCAAACTTGCTCAATGCCCTCATATTATGCTTAACAACCCAAGACCTTATCTTGATTTATCTATATTTTTAATCAAAACCAGATCTAAAGAAATTTTTATTTTGTAAAAATGATTCAAAAATAAGTTATTTCATGACAAAGAACAAAATTAATCCAAAATAACTTCTAAGGATATTTTTTCTCATTCAATTAGAGAAATTTCTTTATTTCTTTATAACAGTTTCTTTTTATTTATCATAAACAGATTTGATCTTTGAGATTCTCCAAACATGATTAGACATTTGCTATAATTTAAGTCTCTGTAACATCTCAGTTATGCAAATTAATAGTATACTAGTTTTAATAGTAGACTGAAGCAATAATTATAGAATTTATCATTTATATGGAGCGATTTCAATTTGCTCAAATTGCTTCAAATTGCTCTAAATAAAAACAGTTTATTATTACTTAACTACTAAAGTATAGAATAATTTACTGCCAACTTTTGTCTTGTGTTTTTATAACACTTTGATCTTGGAATCTTGGTATATTTTTGGTTTAATATCATTGAAAGTGCCTAAATTTATATTTATATTAAAAAACAGGTTTTGCACAAACTGGAGGGCTAGGATGAAGGTGTATTTTACAAATCTAATTAAAAAATAACTTGGTAAAATTAAAAATCTAAAGTAAATTTTTTTTTTATTAAAAACACTGCAATAAATGCATTTATATTTTGTCATTACATATCCCTACATGTGCCGCTTCCTTATTTTTTTTCAGCTTATATATATAACAAGCAAACTTGCCACAAAAGATCATAAACCTTAATTCCTAGTATAGCTAGGCGGTTATTTATTTGATAAAATAATTTTATTTAAGAATATTAGATGGTAATTATGACCTCTAATTGCTTTTTATGTAAAAGCAGTTTGTTCACTTTGATTTTGATTTATGTAGAAAAAAAGAAGAAACTGATTAAATAATTTTTATTTGTATATTTGATGCATCAATAATAGCAAATAATAACAAATAAGTGCATAATCAATACTGCTGCAAAAAACAATTAAACAACTGATATTTATCTAAGAATATGTTAAAAATAAGTATTTAAAGATAATCGATGCATTTATATGAAAAAAATTTACTTAGGTAAACAACAAACAAATTTAAAGTGTTTGAATATTTTATAAGAACACAGTGTTTAAAGAAATTAAAAACCAATGTATTAATGCATACCGAAAATGTGTATATGATAAAAGACATATTCTTCAATAATTTCATATTAAACGCTTGGGATGTATGTGATTTTTTGCAGATCATGATTATCTTCACACACTTACACTTTGAAGAAATTATATAGATGACTGAACTCAATTAGATATTTTAAATAAACGCAGTAACCTGATATCCTTTATGAATATATTTCGCATCTTTACTAAGAGACACGCTGATAAAAAATATAACAATCAAATTAACAATCGGGATAAAACTTTACAAAAATGATGCAAATCTAAAAATGATTTTCATCTTATCACATATAAAACATCAAGAAAACACTGCAAAACGAACAAAAGCTGAATACAATAGAAAATTAATTAGCAAAAACAACCTTAATCCATGAAAGTTATGGAAGATTGTTAAGAAAATTGTACCAACAAAGTATAAATCTCTCAGCTGTCCTTTATCAAACAGCGAAAAAAAAAACAATCAACAGCTTCAGAAATTACTTTAGTACTGCAGTCCATCAATTAAAAGTTACAACATTGCTTATTAAAGATTGTGTATGGCGGAAAATGAAAAAACAAACTCAAAAAGTGTTCCAGTTCTCGTACGATTCCAGGATATTTATTGAAAAACAAATTCGAACTTTAAGAGTTAACAAAGCCACCGCTTTAGACAAGCTCCCAACAAAACTGTTACGCACATGCTTTCAAAATATCATCACCTATCGCACATAAATATGTCACTTAAGCTATAAATCATGTTATCATTTTGGAAGACAGCCAAAGTTTTCCCGATTCATAAATCTGGGTCAATAAACACACCAGAAAATTACAGTCCTAATATCAGTATTGCCAACCCTCTCCAAAATACTCGAGAAAGCTTGTCATAATGAGTTACGTGACTTTATCAAAAAAAATAATCTTTTAAGTGTTTTCCAATTTGGCTGCAGAAAAAAAAAACGATCAACTGAGCTAGCTGCTTCCCTTCTGCTAGATGGAATCTGTAAAGAAGTAGATAATGGAAAAGTTTTTGGGGCTGTTTTCCTGGACTTAAAGAAAGCTTTTGATACTTTATCACATAACATGTGTTCTGTTAAAAAAAACTTCCTTCTTAGGGTATCACAAAATATGAGCTAAATTGGTTTCCTGACTAACTTTTTAATAGAAAACAATTTGTTGAATGTGATAATAAACAATGCAAAGAGTTCAAAATGACATGTGGTGTCCCGCATGGTTCCATTCTGGGACCACTTCTGTTCTTAATATATTTTAATGACTTTTTGTTTGAAGAAAGCACTTGTTATAAAATATGCAAACGATACCCTAATTTACTTCTCAGGTTCAACATTCACTGTATCGAAAGCACTCTCCAAGATGAAATTGAATCTATAAATACTTGGACGAAAACAATCTCATAATAAATCTTAATAAAGGAAAAGCAGATGTAATGATGTTTGCAACTGAAAAGTGACTATTGAAATTTAAAAGTGCACTAATGTTCTCCTATCTTAGCCAAAAAATCCTTACAACTGATGAGTACACATACCTTGGATGTAGCTTAGAACCTTTGCTTCATTTGAACAATTTCTTTATTAAAGCCTATAAAAAAGCATGTAATTGACTAAAACTTTTAGCAAAAATGAGGACTAACATCACTGAACATGTAGCTTTGACGATATTTGATGTAATGATTTTACCCATTCTAACATACGGCACCATCATTAATCCCAATTCAAACAAAACTCAACTAAAGAAGCTCAACAGCATTGAAAATTGTGCTAATAAAATTATATTTGTCGACAGCACCAAACACGTTAAAAACATTCATTCAATAATAAAGAGAAATGCACGTCTAACAGTTAAGAAATGTCTTCTTGACCAAACTTGTAAGAATTTCCATGACTGTTTTTATACCCAAGCTCACAAAATTAACACTAGAAATAACACCCACTTGTTAAAGTTACCAAAAGGTTAAAGTTTAATTATTTTTTAGTTGATCCTTCTTGGAACCCTGGAACAGATGCACAAGCTGTAGACAGGTTAGAACATATTTTTAAAATCTTACTAATTAATGATTAGTTTGTTTTAGCACAAGACTTAGGTGAGTACATGTATAACAGATAGTATTTCCCTTCGAATTTTTGAAGTTTGTTTTAAAACAGCTGTTGGAGAGGTATGTTTTAAAATTTGTTTAAAAGTCTTTAAATTTTGAAAGTAAGCAATAACATGAATATGTGCAGCTTTTATTTGATACAGTCTGGCAATTGCTATAGCAATTCAAAACCATTTGGTCAACATCGTATTTCAAACCATTAACTGTAGATAAATTCGAGCAAATTTTCGTGAAATTTTAATTTCAATCGTCAGAAAAATTTGGAAAAGGTTAATTGCGAATGGCTATTGATATTATTGATTTTATGTTTGTAATAAATGCCTTAACTGTGTGATATAAGTGATGTTAACTGAGATGATACCTTAGATTTTGATGTCTACTGGCTGGTTTGATTAGGAGAATGAGTTAGGATTTTAATGATGAAATAATGTTCAAGTTAGAAATTTTTATTTGATCACAAGTAATAATATTAACATAAATAATTTTTGTATGTCTGGGTTTGTATGCATGTCTTAGGAAGAAAACGTGATGTTATCTGTAGGTCATTGATGGAAATTGATCTAAAATTCTCACTATTTGAGAATTTTAAAAATACATTGGGTCTAAGATTGAGCCTTTTTGTATAACATGGTCTACCTCAATATGATTTTAAATCCAGAGTTTATTTTGACTTTCTTTGTACAATAAGGCAAGATTTCACGACCAATACCATTTTTTTTAACTAAATTATAATGTCAGAAAATGTTAACTAAATAGGAAATGGATTGATATTTGTTGAAGAATTCATTCAATTTTTAAGCAAAAAGCTTATAGTGTCAATGCCACTTGATATGACAGTTATGGTAGTATAATCATAATCAGTCTGTAGTAAAATGCAGTGCAGAGTAGTATAAATGATGAAGTATTGCAAAAGAAAAAAAAAAAAAACAACAATCAGAAGAAAATTTCCAGTAACTAAAATTTTAAAAGTTTAGGGTCATGAAAAAAGAAAATTCCATTTTTCTAACAGCTTGCTAAGATTTCTGTTTTCAAAAAAATTGGTTAAAGAAATTTGAATCAAAGATATTTTTCCTTCTATTGTTCAAGAAAAATGTGATTTTTGCCATTATACTGTTTCAGTCTTCTGTTTCATTAATTTATTTTTTTAAATGGCTCTTTTTATTTTTCTTCTGATGGAATCAGAAATAATTTTGATAGCTGCAGATAATTTTGCTTTATTTGATGATATCTTGGCTCTAGGGTGTTAAAAACTAAAAACAGGACTTTTTCAATTTTTAAGTGCTGTTCTGAAAGCCAACTCAAACCTCTTTTCAACATTTTCAGTTAGAATAAAATCATCTTAATTCTTATTATATTATTTAAAAAAAAAAAAATCTTTACTAAATGAAGACCCGGGGTTATCAGTAATGATTCAATGATTTTATAAGTGTGATTTCCAAACTGGCTTGAAATAAGTTTTCACAGAGTTTCATAGAGGGGCATATTTCTACCTTTCAAAACTCTAGTTTTGAAACGTAGAAATATTAAAAGGTAGAAAGGTTAAGGCATTATTATAGAAAGGCAAGATCAATGCAACCAACAATTTAATAGATATGATTAAGTTAGAAGTAATGAGTATCATCAGTCAATTGATCAAAAATTCAAAAATCAAAAAATGGGTGACTTGCAATAAACTTCAGATAAAACTACCTCATGTAAAATATTTATTTGGGCTTGTTGTTAATAGTATTTCCATTTTACATTGCACTCTTTGTATTTGATTTATTTTGTCATACATAAAACTATAAATAGCTCTTTTGTGATACGTTAAAACATGCTATTATTATCCTTATGTTTAAAAATGTTCTAAATTTCATTCCTTTGTGACAAGGGTTTGAGAAAATTATTTTTAAGTCATTTGAATAAATCATATTCACTCATCTAATCCAAATTCACTGGCAATAGAACCAAAAATAATTCTGCTAATAAATTGTTATTCTCACTTGCTCTTGTTGAGTACTTAAAAATGTGATGTTTATAATGAGCCATTTGTTAATATAGAGTTTACAGGATTGGGCAAGAAAATGATGTTATTGTGTACCGCTTGATAACTTGTGGTTCAATTGAAGAGAAAATTTACCGTAAACAAATTTTCAAGAACGCTGTGATGAAGCAAACCACTGGAGTGTCTGATAACCCGTATCGGTAAGTATCAGCTCCAGCAAATTTTCAAAAAAAAATGTTTGGAGTTTTGTTTTATAGTTTATTGTTCTTTTTACACATTAGTTATAATGATGCATTTTTCATTAAGGCTTTATTAGCATTAAACCAATGTTCCCTGTAAAAATATTATTATTAGGTATTATAACCCACAATTAGCTTAATTCTACATTGTTCTGATTCACTTGAATTTGACAAAGTATGTATATGGAATCAGTTGATATCTTTTTCTGAAAATTGATTATATTGGATCATATGAGGCTTCTATATTTCATGATTATGCCATCCACCTCAGAAAAGTGCTGCTGTAATTAAGCACCTGTTCTGTCAAAAAAAAATGTTTATCACAGAACTTAGATTCATATTTATACAGGTATTTTACATTATATACTACACCATTTAATTGAATTTTGCTTAGTCATCAAACCTAAGAATTTTTTCTTTTTTGATTTTTAAAATAAGTTCTTGCGCCCTTATGGTTCATTTACGGGGTCTTTAAGCCAAAGTCAACATTTCTGTCGATTTCTGAAAATTAAGTCAATGAATTTTTTTAAACATTTGTATGAAAACAATTCACAATAAAACATTTAGGCGATGCATAAATTTAAAAAATGTTATCATCATATTCTTATACCATGTTTATATTCTTAACCTTCAATTACTTTCCATATATAGGTCTATACCTTATATAGGTCCTATTCCTATTCCCTATATAGGTCTATACCTTCAACAAAAATGATAACTTTGATAAATTTCATTTAGTTGGTATAATAATGATGATCAATATTTTGATGTTTCTATTAATATTGATAATACTATTGATATAGATATTTTACCAACCAAGAATTGAGGGAGCTTTTTGTACTAGACAATCCACTAATAAGTACAACTCAACAACAACTTGAAAAAATGCATCCTTTTGATGATTCGAAAGAAACCAAAGAGCTGAGAGAGCATCTGCAGTTTTTAACAACATTAAAGAGTATGCTCGCTTTGCTTTGACAATAATAATTTTTATTTTAATTTTTTCCTTTTTATAAAATTTTTTAACAGATATTGGCACACCAAATTTTATCATATAGAGAACAAAACTTTATATTTATGTTATTGTCTGATTTATCTTGTTTTAATATGTTGATGTAAATTTCTATATTTCTCGAATTTCACTGTTCCTAAGTTATATAATCATTTTACATTTGATATTATAACAGTCATTTATGTGAAGAATTCTCCACTTAGTGTAGAATCTATGAACACGGCTCAGTTTTCATATATGACCGTTATGTTCATTAAAATTTTACGAAAGTAAAGCAAAGCATTTAATTACATTTTTACAGTCATAAGTAGTTTTTTAGGGAATAACGATAATCTGTGATGAATCTTTTTGTAATTGTGTATTGTGTGTATTAAGTTTTAGAAAATTGTGAATCAGTTGTTTTTGTTATAGAGGAAAAAATCTCACTATACAAAGTTGAGTGGTCTATAATGTGGGATACGATAACACTTTCTCCGTTTCTAAAATATATAGAAATATATTTTATTTGATGATTTACAGAGAACTTCATTTTTATAGTTACTGCTGCAAAGCTCAGAAATGTTTTGTAAAAATTTTGTGTGTCTATGAAAATCGAATAAATTTTAAAATTTCGATAGAAAATTATTATAAAAGAAATATTTTTTAATACTTATTTCTGGAATGATTTTTTTCCCTTGGACAGACTTCAAGAAACTTAATAAAGATGTGAAAATATGCCCCGTGATATTTGAATATTTTTTTCTAAAAGGCTGGTTTATTTTCGCTTTGAATTCATATCATTTACGTAAATAAAGCGCTAAATTTTGGTTGTTTAGCTAGGAAAATATACCCTGTGGTATTTGGATATTTTTTGTAAATTGCTTCTTTATTTTTGCCGTGAATTTAAAACATACGCTTAGAAAAAACTTGAAATTTTTTTATCTCTAGTAGCAGCGCTAATTCAAAACTACAATGTTTTTAGACTGAAGTTTACGACAGCTTAGAATAAATTTTCCTTATAATATACTTGTGATGAATTACAAAAATGATTTTATACATTTAGTAATCGTTGAAATTTTTTTCTTTTTCACGAGATTTGAAATATTTAGTTATAGTTCAGCTTTTAAACTTTGAATTTTAGGTTTGTTTGGAGTGAGTCATCACTCGATGCTATTTACACAGGAAGCTGTTAATGAGCAAGTGGATGCTGGTATGGATGATGTAATGGAGGCGCAGGTAATAAATTTTTTTGCTCAATTTAAAATATCTGCTCAATGAAATGGTCAGTTATTTTCTGCTTGTCTTTATTTTATATGTCTTTTCGTAATTAATTAAAACATGAACTACATATTTGGCATCTGTGAGACGACTAAAAACAGAGTAAAGTCAAATTTTATGCAAATTTATTTATACGCTTTTTCTTCATTGGCAGAGGTTTGTATTACAGTTTAATATTCCAAAATTATTGATATTAAGAAGGTTAAATAGCATAAGCCAAGTTTCTAGAAAGCCCCACAGCTCTTTAATCATTAGTTTATACTCAAAATTTTTGAATTCATCCTCATTTATTTTTTAGGTCTTAATGGCTACAACCATGTTAGCTCAAGAGAAAAATGAAATAGAGATGGCACCTAAGAAGGCAAAAGTTCAAATTAACTCTGTGAGTAATTAATATTTATTTACACGTTTCCAAAGTTTTTGATTGTTTGATAATAAAACAGATTAAAAATATATAATGGAGTTATATGTCACGGACTGATGTTTAAGGTCCTTTAAATGAGTGCTTCTGCGTAAAAGCTTGATGCTTTTTTTCACTAACAACTGGTTCTTAGTAAATCGTTTTTAGTTAAATTTAATATTCAAATTTTAGTTTATCTACTTTGTTAAATAATAACATATTAAAAGTCTGCCAAAGAAAATTTAAATAATCAATCACTTCCATAACAGACAGCCCTCTGAATTAGGAGTAAATTAGGTTGGCAATTTTTAAACAGCAAAATACCATTTTTTTAACATTTTTTTAAGCTCTTTGTTAATAAATAATTAGACTGAGGTGAAAAGGAAGATTGAAATTTTCATTCATTATATTTTGAAAATGCAGTATACAGCATTTATTTTTTCTAAGAAATGCTGTAATTCACTTAATTCAAATTGTTAAAAAGGAGAGGTTATGATAGGTAGGCGATGAGGACTATTTCCAAAATATTATTCTAAAAATATTGGTTTTTATATTACATTAAATATTTATATTACTCTATGCAGATGATTTAGCATTAGTTAGGTGAGAAACTTGAGGGCAACAGCCAAACTAGAAGCAGGTAAGTCTGTTTAGGAATCAAGAGGGGAAAGCTATAGTAAGTAAATTTCTTTGTTCCTTTGCAAAAAAGGTGTAGGTATTAACCCCTTAACTATGCTCAACAAATATAATTCTGTCAGAGCTGCAAGACCGTAATATGTGTCTGTATTTTACACACTTGACGAATCATCAATAAAATACAGTTAAACATGGCAGAAAACAACAGTGTCAGTGTCAATCTTCCAGAAAACATGTCTATACTTCCGAAGAAGCTGCAGAGTTTTTGATTTAATCTGATAATTTTTGACTCTGATTCTTCAGATCTTAGTAATTCTAGAAATTATTATTTCTGAAAATGAAGGTGTAGCAGAGGAAGATTAGCAACCCCACAATATGTTAATATAGATTGTAAGCAAGTATCAAGTAAAAACTACTCTACCCCACAGCCATTTACTTGTAAAAGTGTAATTAATCCTATAGTATTTACACAAGATCTTCTGTATTTACTTTAACTGCTTTTTGCTGAAGCACTTATGAATTGAATTTTTAATACACCAATAATACGCTTAGTTCTAAAATATGAGCGTTTATTGTTGATTAGAAAGGTATTACATTTCGTAGATATTAGATTACTGGATGAAACCTACAAAAAAAACAATGAAATTTCTCCCAGTCCATAACTACTTATCTAATAAGTTTGCTTTTTTGAATACACCTGAAAAAAATAAAAGTCTTTTGTTCAAAGTGAAGCATATATTTGGAAGAGTGTTTTATATACTGGCAAGGAGCGTACTAGTAAACAAGATGAAACATCAGGAGGTTTTCGCTATGTTGCACAAAAGCTGTGCAGTCATTGATGGATGGACTTTTAGAGAAAGCTTACTATTTGTTTATTGACAATTGCTATAATTCTTTCAAAATTGCTTAAACTTCACTAGAACATAAAACTGTTTCTATTGGCACTTTGCGAAAAGATCAAAATAACCTTCCACGAGATAAAAAGAATATAAAGCTGAAAGCAGGAGAGCGTGTCATTTGGCATGAAAATAAAACCAATATTATTTAAAGTAAGTAACAAAGTATTCCCAACTTGGGACCAACAAGTAGTTTTCAAACTAATTTATCACAGAAGGATCTAAGGGTTTGGTTCTGGTGTACCTGGAGCTCTTGTGTGTACACACTAGAAGGACAAAACGGATGTATTTATGCTGAGCACATGTGTTGTGGATAGGGTTACCAGAGTAAGCAAGAGTAGGCTAACCTAAAGAGATACCACTGGTTATCCATACATACAACTAAAGTTTGGAGGAGTGGATAAAAGTGATCAGATGCTCACAGCACTTGGAAGGGAAAGAAAGCATGTAAAAAAATGGTTTTAGAAATATTTTTATCATTTGACAAATGCACACGTCATTTCTACCAAATTTGGTAACACTAAATCTCAACTGCAATTTAGAGAAAAACTTGTTGAGAGAATCTTTGAGCAATATCACACTGCTAATATGGGCCAAAAACTAGAGGTTGCCCAAATAAAAACAATGCGTTGTGTTTTTCTGAGAGAAACTTTCCAAGTTGTATCCCACTAAATGATTTAAAAAAAAAAAATTAATGGATATCTTTTTTAATATTTTGACATTTGTTTATTTTTAAAATGTTACTGGGTGCATGCGCCACGGCTGTAAACTGGTAAAGTTTGATCTTAAAGGTGCTTTCTTCAGAAGTTAGGTTATGAAATAATGTCTTTATTATTCATATTTACTTTTCTCTTTCCATTTCATATCTTATCTATACAGGGTTCATTAGTCACTTGGACTTGAAGTTTTTGAAAATGGTATTAGTATTTGTTTTCAGACTAGCAACCTTCGCTCCTCACCTGAAACGACTCTGGAATTTCCAAAACCTGTTGAAGTTTCTCCTTTGTATGGGATAAAATCGCTCAATAAATCAATAGATCAAAGCACACAGACTGTTGAAAATATAAATAATAAAAATTTATATGTTGAAAAAACAAATGATGAGATTAATCCTTCATATGACGTTATGAAATTAGAAGAATCTGACGAAAACATCCTTACTCCTTTTGAAGTCTTAAAAATTAGTTCAAGTTTAGAACTAACTGATGAAGGTCATGATAAAAGTGTTGCTTGTGATGAAAAGAAACAAAATGAGGAAGTGATTAAAGAGAACGAAACTTATAAGAAGAAATACCATCAAATAAATGACTCTAATGATTTTTCTACTCCGTTTGAAGTGCTGGAAATAAATAAAATTTATAATGAAGAAAAAGATATCACATTAAATGAAAAAGAACTGTATGCAGAAGAACCTGATAGAAGTTTAAAATATCAACAAACAAGTGACTCAAGCAATCAAGACTTTTATACTCCATTTGAAGAAATAAATAAAGAGTATGATAAAGAAGATGAAAAGAAACTGCATGTGGAAGGATCTGATAAAAGTTTAACATTTAATAAGAAGTTTCAAGAAATAACTGACTTAAGCGGCAAGAGATTTGATTATAATAATGAGGCATATAGTGGGGGGAATGATGAAAGTTTGCTATCACAATGCAATAACAGATCTCACCAAATAAATGGATCGAGAATTGGTGAAACTGGATGCGAAGGTGAAAGTGACATGAGCAGGTTAGTTGTTAGGTTAAAATTTCTGTCTAAACTTAATGGTGTTAAATACTAAGGATTTTGTTACACATTGTTCCAATATTATGCTTTCTTTAAATATTCAATCCATTGTGTTAACCGATAAGACTTCTCCTTTGAGATATTTTGATTATTATGTCTTGGAAAATAATTATTTTGTTGTACCAACATATGAAAATATAAAGATAAAATTTTTTATGCTAATTAGTCAAAAATAATTATTTACAAATTAATGTTATTATATTACGACTCCTGGCAAAGTCAATAGAATCCTATAAAATCAGTCATACTCGTCCATTCCTAATGCTTTTCCTTAATAGCCGCTAGATAGTTTTTCTGAAAAAACAAAAAGGTATTAATAAATATAAATATAAAATAGTGAATATAAATCATTTTGAGCCATCAACCTTTTGTAAGTGTTCTCAAAATCTTTTCTTAAATTATTCCTAAAACTTTGTTTAAAGTTAGAGGGCTATAGTTAAATCTTTTGATAACCTGTCTCAGTTTTTGGGCTTTTCTTTTAGAGTTACACTGATTATGCTAAAATTTTGGATTATCATTGTTTACAATAAATCGGGCTTGTTGGTCATTTTAGACCGAAATACATCTCAACATATTTTTTTTCTAAATTTAAAGGACTATATAGGGCGTATTTATTACATGGCGACCTGACAAAAATTCCCTTTTGCTGGGCTCAGGCCTTAAAAAAAAGATAGAAAAGATAATTTTTGGAAGATAAGGTATATGATAAATGTTTATTATTGAGATGTGCTATTATTGCTGCAGACAAATATACATAATAATAAAATAAAAAAAGCCATAAATATAAACATATAACAAATGAAAATAAAGTTGGAGGAAATTTCTATTTTTTGGCGGCCATTTTTTTCCAATGTTTTTCACCTTACCTCCTTTTCATTCATCCCTTATTGACGTTTGATTTTGATGTATGATGGATGCATCATTAACTTACTAGTTTTTCCATCTACTTTATTATCCCAGCCTAGTATTTCATGGTTTTAAAGCATGAAATCATTTAAAATATATCAAAATATTGAGGAAGTCTAGATATATTTGTGAAATTTTTATATTTAGCTGTTTTCGTTTTTATAATTTAGTAAGATATTGAACATGAATATGATGTGAGCAATGTCCCTTTTTAATATTTATTACTTTCATAAAATGTTATAGGAATGAAAAAATTCAACTTGATGGACAAGAACATTCATTAAGTAACAAAAAAAGTTTGGTTATCAACAATACAACAGGTAAATTTTTAATTTTACTGTCTTAACAGCTGTTTTATGAGTAAAATTAGTTAAAGTTGATTCACCAAATTCAACCGCATATTATCAAAACAATTTTACCATTACAGAGCTGATTTTAGAATAATTGTAAACCCTGTTCTGTTCAGGGTGGGGGCATAAAACGCCTCCCACGTATGGTTTTTGTAGATATCTTCTGCAGTTTAAAAGATATTGGACTGAAATATCTAGTTGATCAATGGCATAAAAAAAATTTTATGCCCCGCCGCCATATTTGCTCATCACGTGACTTCTGAATAGCTGTCAAAATACTTGTAAACTCAAATTAACATGACTTTTGATAGAGAAATGCAATGGACTTGATTTTTGGAGCCATGGCTTATTTTGACAAATAGATTTTTATCTACGTTGTTTGATATGCAGTATTGATAAATAAAGGAAATGAATGATAATCTTGATTTTGTATGGTAAAATTTCTTCATTTTTGAATTTATTAAAATGTATTCCAAGGAAACATCAACCAGAGAGGTCTTTTTTAATTTTTAATTTAAAACATAATTTAAGATATAATTATATAATTATAATTATATATTAAGATATTTGTTAAAATATATGTTATTAGAGCTTCTAAATCTCGATAAACTTTGACAAAAACACATTTATAGCCTCTGGGAGGCACTATGTTATATTCAGCATTTTTCATTCAAAATTGTTTATTTTTCCTTGAAATAGTTTACCTTAATATATTTTATCACAAAACTTATTTTTAAACCAGGCAGCAATTTTGGACATCAATCATTATTTAACACATTTGTATTAATCAATCAAATTATATCAACAACACCAACACATTATTCAAAAAATATATATATAGGGAACAAACTTTGTACGAATAGCTGCACGTTACGTCACAGATTACTAGGTAAAAGTCCCCTGAGTCTTATGCATGCCATTATATTTTGAAATTATCTTATAGTGTGACGATGCCTTAATATTTTAGACTTCTGGTAAAGGTGAGAGAGAGAGAGAGAATGAGAATGTTATATTTAACGTGGAGAACCAACAAATTGCCAAGACAATAATTCCAGATGGGCCCACGAATTTCGCTCAACCAAACAACCCAACCGATTTGAGCTAGCGTTGCATTACGCAATGAGTTTTGCTCAGAAACTCAGAGATAACATGGAAATAAATTTGCGCCAGAGGTCGGAGTCGAACTCGTAACCTTTCGCTCTGGAGTCCTACCACTGTGCCAACTCCGCAGGTTTTGTAAAATAGTGATAGCTTGGTCAAATTTTTTAAAACTTAAACTTTTTGTATGTAAACGTACGTTAAAATAGTTTCCATTGAAATAATATTTTGAATCACTTTGAAGATAAGGTACTTTTATAATGAAATAAAGCATAAATTTACTTGAAAATATCAGAAAGCATACAATTGGAAACTACTTCAATGTTTTCCAAAAAATTTTTTTAGAAGATCAAAAGCATAATTTTTTGAGGAAACATTTGGAAGTATTAAAAAACTTTAGCTTTAGCTTTTTGACTTTAGCTCTCCTTTTAAAATGCGGTTTTGAGGAAGTTATTTAAATATGATAAACATAAAAAATTTTACTTGCAGGACTTTGACTTTAACTCTCCTTTTAAAATGCTGTTTGGTCAAAGACAAAAGTTCTCTTGAAAAGAAGTTGCTTTTTTACGTTTTTTTTTAAAATAGCCGTTTTTCATATTTCATAGTTTACTTTTCCCTTTTTCAAGTAGATAAAAATATAGTTTGCAAAATGGAAGAGCCAAAGAAAAAAAATGACAGCAGCAGAGAGAAAACGAAAATCTTGAATGAAGCTTGCCTTAACGAAGCTAAAAAGACAAAACATAAAGAGAAAGAGAGATTGAAGAATTTCATGCAATCAAAGCTTGTTATGTAGAAATCACAAATGAATCCTGAAGAAATTCTCAACTATAAGAAGTCTGAAGCAGCTAGAATAAAGTCTAAAGAAAAAACAAAAAAGGGTCGAAACAAAAAAAAGAAACAATTACAAACATACTCAATACGTCTACTTTCAAAAAGAAAATAGTATCAGTAATCCATATGAAACAAGAGAGAGCTTTAACAAGGCTTTGAATAGAGTAAGAACAGAGCTTCCACATTCACCTCATAAAAGAAGATCTATTGTAAGTGGGTTGGCAGGTGAAGTTGGAGTAGACGTTAGCAACCATCAGCATCAGCTAAAAAATTTGTTGTCAAAAATGGCACGGTGGAACAAATTAAGCAGTTTTACCTACTACCAGATATAGTTTTCACTATGTTTGGAACTAAAGATGAAATGGTGATAGGGAATGATTCTGGAAAGAAGTGCTTGTGAAAGCATTACCTCACTATGTACCTACGAGGAGCTTATGCTCTCTATGAAGAAGAATGTGAAGAGTAGTACAGTTGCAGTTTCTCAACATTTTCTGCTCATCCACCTAAAAATGTTCTTCTCGGTAGCACGCCCAAAGATCAATGCAAATGCCAAATACATGAAAATTTGTTCATGCAATTAGAAACAATGAGTTCTACATATGAAATTTCGTGGGGGAGACTGTTCTCTGTAATACTACAGAAAATAGTGACTGTTGGAGTAGCGATTGTGTAGAATGTAATGGTGGAAAGAAGTTTTATCCTGAGCAAGAGCCTAAGTACAAAGAAAATTTACAAGAAATGTGGAAAGATGGATGTTCCAAATCACACCAAGATGAAGAACGACAAAACGGAAAAAGAAGGATCAAATATTTACTGTAAATTTGGTCTCATAACTTAAGAAGTTACAATTTATGATATTCTGTAAGGATTTTGTGACAAGTTTCCCAATGTTGCAAGACATTGCAATACCAAGGGGATTCAAACAAAACAGGTCCAAGTATATTTTAAAGATAAGTCCACATGTATTTTGCAAATTGACTTTGCACAAGCATCCCAATGCGAATTGCAAAACGAAGCTATAGTTGCCCTATGGATACGAAGTAGTGTGAATCTGTTCACCTTTGCAGTATATCACAAGTCATCAACTAAACCATTAGTATTTCGTGTAGACTACATAGGGGAAGATAAGTATGCAAGAAGTTCATTTCTTGAGAATTTATATGAGGAGGATATTTTGACAAATGATTATGAAAAATGATTATTAAAACAAATTATTTGCTCTGATGGGCCTACATCATAATTTAAGAACCAGCTCATGCATCATTTAATGATCAAATCATCTCAGGTACAGAAAAACCTTTCGTTTGGAAATTCTTTGCTACATCCCATGGAAAAGGTCTTGTCGTTGTAGGTGGAAAATTACGACGATCTTGCCAAAACTCATAACTTTTTGGCAAAGATCATCCCATAGTGCAAGATTCGGAGAGCTTTGCTAGTGTTACAAAAAGGGTAACTGAAAGCACAACAGTAAAACACTTCAGTGATATCCAAATTATTCAATACCAAGAAAGAAAACTGTTTAGTGATTTAGTTCCAGTGAAATGGATCCTTGAAATGCATGTTATGGCTGCGAATGAACTAAGCTCTCAACCTGGAGAATTTCGTCATACTGCAATCAAGCTCTACATGTCATCATTGACAGAAGTTATGTTCCTGGTCTTGCAGTAACACCAAAAGTACTTACAAAACTAAAAACATTCAGTTACTATAATGTTATAAAGATTATTTCATGAGCTACTTAGGATTGTATGCAATTGTGACCAAGACAGGTGATCTACAAAATTTGCAAAGTGGGGATAAAGTAGAAATCAATTACTTGAAGAAGTTATTTGGAAAGTGGGTTATAGCTGTAAATGATCTTGACTCAATGATATGTGACCTTGAACATGTTAAAGTTACATTTGATACCAGGTCACACTACATGTGACAATTAAATTACCATTGAACAGTAAAAAGACTCAATTTGAGATAGTTATTTCTATTAATATATTCCAAAATAATAAAAATTATTTATTTCATTGTTTGCCAATCTCTTTGGGGCTTAAGGCACTGCAATATTTGAAATATGTAAGTTACTCATGAAAAATAGTATGTTATGTCTGTTTTGACAATTTGTTAGCTAATAACATAATATTTTATTTGAAGGATGACGGCATTATGAATTTTGCTATTTTGAAAACATAAACAACATCTTGCCTATGACATATAATTCATAAGAAATTGATCTAATGCACACATGGTCAAAAAAACAAAACAATCTTCAATGTACATGACGTCACACTAACTTGAAATCATAATTACTTAGCAGATATGCAAATTGTAATGAAATTGATTATGTTCCAATTATAACATAAAATTTATAACCCATCTGTTTTGCCACTATATTTTTTCAATAATCTTGTAAGTGCTGGTACAAAGGCTGCCACTCGCCAGCTAAGATTAAAAGCTCAAAAACACCACCAGATCTATGTTTTTGCTGAAAGCTCAAATCAGTTGCAGACCTGGTCAGCAAGGCGCTTGAAGGTGATATTATAATTCAATTGAAGGTGGTGTTATAAGTCAACACTGCCAACACCGGAGTCCCCACAACCACCCCACCCCCCACCTGACAGTCACAATAAGTTTTTTTTTTTTATCATGCCATGGATACTATTTGGTGTGTTGAATGAGGCATAATATAGTTAATCCACCTTTAAGTGGCTTTTGGCTCCTAGTTATGTCTTTTGCTATCTGCTGGTAAATAAATCAGTTTCCCAGGATTCACTTTGTAAGCAAACCAAAAATGCATGTTTTTCACCGTCTTTAAGCAAAAATTAAAGTTTTGATACATGCCTTTTAAAAATGAAACACTGTCCTTAATGTTGATATTTACCGCACAACCTTAATATCAAAGTATTTAAAGATGTATTGGCAAATAAACTATTTCTGGGACACAAATTGTTCAAATTCGCAAAGCCTTTTCTTAACTAATTTCTCAGTTTTAAAGCACTTGAATACGGTGAAATTGAATATGAACAAGTTCAATGTGTGTTTGCATGTCAGTGAGTCTTTGTTACAAGTTTTTTTAAATTGGATTTATTCTGTCAAGTAATTTTTAATTTTTTATATGCGCATATCTTAGTCTTTATTTTATTTGCAAGATTTTTTTAGGATACCTTTTTGTGAAAGCAAAAAAGCGAGCACAGCTACCTTTGCAGCTGGAGCTCATTTGTCAGTAACGCGGATCACTATATGTATACGATATACCATAAAATTTAAAATAACATTTCTTTCAATGGATCTAAACCAAATCAAATGCAATTTCAGTACTGTCGACAGCGAATTTATTTCTAGCAACAGCTATTTATTGTATATTAACCACTGGTAGAGTAAGAAAATTTGTTGTTTGTTGAATTCTGTTGCAGTTTTCTTCTATCATCAATTACTCTATACCATTTTTAACATTGGCTTGCCAACAAGCTTGCCATGCTTTTGCAAACGGTTATATATCGATATAACCGCTTTGCTGCAACCTATATATTACTATATATTAAATGAAATTTAATATGAAATTTTTGGTTATTCAATCTAATATGTTTTATTATTATTATTTTTTTTTTTATTTTGTTTTTTATCTTTTATTTTGTCATTAACTTTTAGAATGTATAGATATTCAGCAAAAGACTCCCCAGAATGACACTTCATTAACATCAGACATCAGCATGTTTGAAGCAATAGACAAGGCTTGTAGTCCATTGTCAGGTGAGAATATTTTCTAAAAATCTTGAGACAAAATAATGGTGTAAGATCATAATGTTTGATATTGTACCTGTGTTTTTTGGTTTAGTTTAGATTCTATAATATGCAAATTATATTGTTTTGTAAAATTAGAACTACAGTCTAAATGTATGCAATGGAGTTCGTAGGTACTTGATTAAAAATAAATGTCATGTCTATGAATATAGCAAATAAAAAATGTTAATTTTTATGATTACTATTAACTCTCTAACCAAATTATCACTCCTAAGCAATTATTTCCCTTCACACAGTGTGAGGTTAAAGGTTTAACTACTTTCTCTGTTGATACCGAATGTGTAGTCAACACCGGCCATTTTCTGCATCCTTATATTTTTAATTCCAACAGTATCAAAGGCACTCGTAGAAGGCATCAGTTCATTCCAACTGATTCCAGTCTCATTATATGAAACCAGTATCCCGGGGAACTCTAAGTAATGTTCACTTAAATGAAAGAAACTTATTTCAATTGAAAAAGTTATGCCAAGATCTTTCTATGGTTGTCAGTATGATAAAAATTGATATTTTGGTGTTGCCAACTATGTATCTGTTGAAAATGGTGATGTTAATAATAGATTTCTCAGTTCAGTTTTTCCGGCCTAATCAGGAAGATACCTGTTGGATCCATGATATAATTACCAATGTAGAGCCCGTCATATGCTAGCACAGGTCAAATGAATGGTTTCAATATTGACAATGTGTAACTTGTGCAGAATTTAATGTGTTTTTATATTGGTTATATGTTGTGTTATCTATTATTTTAAGCGATTTTTAAAGGGACTTTAAGGGATTATTTTATAAAGTTTTTGTTCCAATTTTGTTCATCATGATCATATTTATTTTCTGTGTAAATTTCTTCTTACCTTTTTCGAAATAAGCTTTTAGTCCACGATATACTGGATAGAACTTCTCTAAGCGGTAACTTTTGCCCCAGCAACCACCATGACTTCAAAATGTCATTTTTCCAAAGAAAAACTCTGTTTTTAACCACTCAACGTTATTTAAAATTAGTTAAAGCAATACTTTTACACATTGATTCCCGGGGCCTTAAAGTTTTCTGAAATTCTAAATTTTTGTTATTTGCAAAGGGTCTAAACTTTCTCTAGGGTGCTTTATAAGTTATAATGTTTTATTGCCACATGTTTTGACTCTCTTCAAGTCTTACTTTCAGAATTATATAGTTTTTATGGTTTTAAGATATTGAAAATTGTCCCCTCCGGTCCAGATTTTTGGCTTTTTACCCGTTTTCATGAAGGGGTGAGTGAAAAAGATATGAATAGGTACAGCATTTGTTTTTAACTGTTTTTTGAACTTTTCTTGGAATAGGATAGGGCAGTATCCTTCCAAAAACTTTAAAATAATCACACATGAAATAAATAGCCCTTCCAAATGAGGAAATCCCTATAAGCGGAAATAACCAACACGCCCTAAGAACTTAAAACATAATGTGAGAACGAAAAAAGGAAATGAGCTGAAATTTACAGGAATTGCTTCTCTTATATATAGCAAAAAATGGTGAAATTTTTAAGTAAATTGGTGAGCGTCAATTCCACATCCTTATTGAACCTGGCTGGAATGACCCGTATATCTGGTTTATCAATTACATAATGAATAACATCAAACAAAATCATTCGAATGTAAAGATAATTTATTGTCACATTCATTATTACTGACCATATGTTTTTTTTTATCATGCCATGCATACTATTTGGTGCGTTGATGGCTCTAGAGTGAGTTAATCCAGCTTTAAATAGCTTTTGGCTTAGTTGTGTGTTCTGCTATTTGCTGGTAAATAAAAAATATTTCTTTATTTGATGATTATTTTCCCAGCGTTTAAGATTTCAAGCGTTTGAATGTCGTGACATTAAATATGAAAAAGTTCAATATACATTTGCATGTCAGTGAGTCTCTGTTACAACAGAGACTCACCTTTGTAGGTTTCATTAAATTTGGATTTATTCTGTCAAATAATTTTAATATTTTACCAATGTTTGATACAGTTGTAATTTACATTATTTTTTTCTATATAATCCTAATTTTTATCTGGATATGCAAAAAAATATTTCCCTGCCATTCCATTAATTGTTTATAAGGCAATGAAGCTTATAAAAATATCTGTGTGAAGCTAGTGGATTATAAATATGATTGTATATCATTTGCACCTGTCATAAAACTTGGTTTGTGGTGTCTGGGAACTAAAACTGGTCCAAAATAGTTTATTTTTGATTTTAAAATAAGGAAATAGCAGTTGAAAAGCAACATAGGTGATGTTGTCCATATTGCCCCTAAGCTACTTTGCTATTTTGATGTTTTCATTAAAAAGTACCTGTTTTTGGCCATTTTTGCTTCATACTGATGAACTATACCTCTATTTTTTCGTATAAAAAAAAGTCTTTACTAAAGTCTGTGTCAGTCATATTATGCGCACTCCTTTGTCCTTGTGTTATTACCAAGATTTTATTAGGATACGTTTTGTTTACTTCAGACAAATGAGCTTGAAGCTATTAAATTTATTTTCTTGTGTTATTTTAGTTCATCTTTAATCCAGTTCACATCCAAATGATAAAAAAGTAAAACTTTTTTTGTTACTCCAATTAAACCTTTAAACTTTATTGCTAAACATATTTATAGAGCAGAGTGCGATATATCATTTTGATGGAGAGTATGACATGTCGCAGTTACGCTTAAGCGGGTTAATTTTCAAATTTATTGTGAAAGCACAAAATGAGATTTGCAGCTGGAGCTCATTTGGCAGTAACGCAAAAAATTCTCTATAGTAAGGAAATTTTTTTTTTTTTTTTTTTTTTTTTTTTTTTTTTTTTTTTGCTGACTTTGCTAAAAATTTGAAAATCTGTTGTTTGTTGAATTCTGTTGCAGTTTTCTTCTATCATCAAATACCATATACCATTTTTAACTTTGGCTTGCCAACAAGCTTGCCACGCTTTCGCAAACCTTTATATACCGACATAACAGTTTTGCTGCAAGCTATATATTACTATATATTAGTAGCTTTTAAGGGCTATTCAATCTAATATCTTTTTCTTAATTATTTGTCATTAACTTTTAGAATGTATAGATATTCAGCAAAAGTCTCCCCAGAATGACACTTCATTAGCTCCAGACATCAGCATGTTTGAAGCAATAGACAAGGCTTGTAGTCCATTGTCAGGTAAGAATATTTTCTAAAAAGTTTATCTTGAGACAACATAATGGTGTACGATCATAATGTTTGATATTGTACCTGTCTCTTTTGGTTATGTTTAGATTCTAAAATATGCAAATTATATTGTGTGGTAAAGTTAGAACTGCAGTCTAATGTTAATTTTATTATGTATAACTATTTAATATTATCTCCAGAAATCTTTAGAAATAACTTGGAGGCTTTTTTGTTCAACAGCCTTTTTTCTACAATAAACATTTTGATGTAAACATAGCAACATTTTTTTAACGAAACATACAACATGCTTGAATTTGCAACGCATGGGAAATTATTTTAAACAGCCCAATGAAAACTTGAAGGGCATATTTGCTTAGCTTGGGTAACTATGTAAAAATCCATAAGATAACGTTTTTGTTACTAATTTTAAAGAAAAAGAAAAGCTTTTTAATACATATTTTTTTCAATCAATGCAATGTTATTGAAAATATAAGTATGGTTTCTAAATTTAAGTACAAAAAATAACAAAATCAGATGTTGAATTCATCAACTCTGATAAATTAAAAAAAAATAATAATCTAAATCCTTATAGATTTAAAGGTCACAACAATTCTTAAGAAATATGTTATGGTGTGTGGTGAAAGCGTAATAAATAATAGCTTTACTATTTGAATCTATGATTAGTTCAGGTCTTTTTCCAGGTTCTTGGAAAAAAGGAAATGCTACACTCGTTCAAAAAATAATTTAAAAATGCGCTGAAGAATTATGTAAACTTTTTTGCCTTTACTTGTTTAGGTATTTGAAAATTATTGATAGCAACATATTAAGAAATTTTAATGCTGAATGAAATTATTCAGGGTTTAAGAGATGTGATTCCTGTTTCTCTTAATTACTTGCATTTACTAATAATATTGATAATTATTTTTTCAAAGCCAGCGATATATATATTTTTTTAATTATTTTTCTAAGCACTTTGATAAAGGATGGCACAGAGGTTATACCCTTTCTTTAACATTTTAATAGCTTATGCAGCAGTTAAACTCGCTAAAACATCTGTTTAATTTTTTTTATGGAATGAATATATCTTTTGTTCATCAATTAGCCTCTAATTTAAATCTTGTCAAATCACTTTTCCCTTTTTTGCTTTCGAAGCTTCAGCAAAGTTCATAGTTGGTTTGAATATTTCTTAGTCTATTCTATATTTTAAAAGTACGCTTTTTAGAATTCATCCTAACTCTTAACCTATTTTTAAAATCTACTGTCCAATATTTTAACATTTTTTTAATATTCTAACCCTAATGTTTTGATTTTTGACAATTTTAGTTTTAGTCATTTGAGTTATCAATTAATAGTTATTTCTTTGATGAAATTGAATTGACTTTTCGCTACTCACTCCTTGATTAAACATTTTTGGTATAATTAGTTTGACGCCAAAAACCTTGTGCATCCTGATTAGCTCTCATTAAACCGTGACCCAGCTTAAAGTAAACAAGTACGATCCTAAAATATACTTTTTAAATCATTAGAACAGTATTAAAAATGTGTAATATTCTATACATAAATATAATTGATGTAATTTATGTTTATAATTAAGTCTAATATTTTTTGTCGCTTTTTGCTTTCCTATAATTGGTAGAGAAAAGTGTTGTATTTGGTCTTCTAAAACTTCTAAAATGAAGTATTTTAGAGAAAAAAAATGAATGAAAAAAAAAATTTTTTTTTAATAGATTCCCTCAATTATGTTTTTGAAAAGTTTACTGTTTAATCAAGTAAATATGGTACTGGGCATGATACAACTCAAGGTTTACTTTCATGCAGCAGAATTTGGACTATGTTATCTTTATGATAATTTCTTTTTATTTTCTCTTTAGTTTTAAGTGATCATCAGCATGAGAAAGATGAGGTATAATTTTTTGAAACAAATTGACCCACCCCACCCCAATTGAAATTAAGCATTTATTTTAAATTTCAAGAAATTTTATTTTGGTCA
>JAUZNK010017772.1:0-21627 GCA_035046665.1 Euphysa ruthae
GAGCTATTAAACACTCGGGTAAAGTTAATTCACCCGAGCTCTACGCGAGCGCGATCGATCGCTCGGGATTCATGGCAAGGCCTTAGTTGCCAATGTTTGTTAGAAAATTCAGAAAACTATTTTCATATTAAAAATAATAATTTTGAAGAAATCCTAGATTTAATACCATATAAGTGGCATTGCAATTCAAACAGCAAAGAATCCTAACAATAATGATTTTGTTAAAGATCCCATATTACCTATTACAATTAACTGAAAATCCATTTTGAAAGCACTAAAGAATCACTGATGATTAAAAAGAACAGCCAGATAACCCTTCTGATTAGCTCCTGTAAGAGGTTTTTAATGCTATGGTTTATATTTGCTTATATTAAGATTTGTAATGATTTACAAGTAAATTTCATACCTTTCATTTTTTTCTCATTAGTTTTGGTCCCAGGGTTTTTATATCACAGTTTACAGGTATAAAATATATTTGATGATCATGTTTTAAGTTCCTATATAGTACTTAAGTATGATTGATAATCTAAGAAGAGTAGCAGACGTTTTTTTCTATAAATATCCAAATGTTTAATTGTTCTGTGGTGACAGAAGAAAAGCTTCATCTGTTACATTTTCATATTTTTTAAATTTTAGTTATGCTTTAGTGAGTTATTTATTATTATAGCTTGAAAAAAGCGATTTTGTTTTGTTCTCTGCTATCTTATAGACTATATACTGAAATTTTAAACTTTAGGCACGTTTTGTTTCCTTTGAGGATAATACAATTCATTAAAAATTTTTCAATATCAGCAATTCCATTATAACTGTTAGTTTATCTGTCAAAAACCATATTTCAGTGAATAACTACACAAATCAACAAAGAATAACAAATATATAACATATAAGATTATCATATAAAAACATATAACCCCGTGGATTTTTTCAGCCTACCTCTAATTTAGAATTGTTTTGTCTATCCAAAAGTTAATTATGTTAAATTTTAGAGCCTGATCTTATGTAAGTTTTTTCTCAACTAACTTTGCAACTAAAGTGTAAAATTAAGATGACCTTATGTTCATATCAAAATTTAAAGGAGATTCAAATTCTGAAATAACAAGCTTTATAAAGTGTTAAAAAGTCATAAGCTTTCCAAAAAATATGTTAGGCACTGCATGACCATTGTGCTATATCTTAAAATATAATGTATACAACCTTTAAAACATATGATAAAATGCAACATTTATAGGGGTGCCACAGCTGAAAGAATAGACCCAGCCAGATGGAAGATTACTTAATACAAGCCTAAAAGCTTATCTGAGTACCTAAATACATCATAAATTATTATCTTAATAGGGAAAGGAGTATTTCAGAAAAAATTTCCAACAACTTAAAAATCTTACAATTTTAGTAAAGATATGCAGAAGTAAGTCAAGGATTCTATTTTCTTCATCTTCATTATATTCCTTCTTTATGACTGATTGCCGAAGTTTCAGAAGGATATCTTCCACCATTGTCAATTTATTGTTGTGTGCAAAACCATTGCAGAATTATAGTAGAGAAGCTAGAAAAAGCTTTAATGAAGTATATATATTTTATTAATTCTATAATAAATACTATATTTATATTTCAAGTGATACATTATATATTTTAAGAGCAGAGTGTTTTAAAGAAATTTATTTGTTTTTTTTCAAAATATACAAAGAAAATATTTTAATATTTTTTTTATACATGAATATGTATGCAGAGAAATGAAGAGAAGAACTTAATAGCCTATGTAAAATTGATAACCCGACCTTTTATCTCTCGTAGGACAACTAAGCTAATTTTATCAACAATAGAATATTGCGCAATTGATTACAATGTATATAAGGCTGCTGATGAAGTTAAGCTCCAAAAAACATGCACTGTTGGGTGTAAGCCTCTGCTACAGATATTTATCCTGCTAAAAATAAAGAGAAATTGTGTGCTCTGTATGAGCTTGCTTTGAACTATCAACTTTGCTAAATAAATTTTGGTATTATTAGTTGCAAGTGGGTATGTACTTAAATTGAATTTAAGTTAATTCAGCATGTACGTATTTTTTTTTAAATCACACACCTTCTGCAAAGCTAAAAACCTCTACTGGGCAGAAAGCTAAAACAAGAAATAAAGATAAATCAGGTCTTTAAACAAATTGAGAAAGATATTGGTTGACATTAGCCTTAAATGACTGGAGATCATAATCCCAATGAAAGCAATTCAAAGGCAGAGAGTTCCACAAGCGAACAGTACATGGGAAAACATTTGATGAATAAAAGTTTTTGTGAAATTTAGGGATTTGTACCATTAAAGGATAAGTAGCAGTCGAAAACCTTGTGGCCCTTGAGAAAATGTTAATTGAAGGCGTTAATTCTTTCAAATCATCAGAACACTGTCCATGGAAATACATATAAAACAGTGACAATGAGGCGACATTGCTGCGATGCGGAACTGATTCAAGATTTTAAACAAAATCAGGACCAAAAAGGTCAAGTATGCATTTCTGAATCTAGACATACAGCAGAGGCTCTTTCCAAAAAATGGCAGCAATATTCAATACATGGTAGAATGGTAGCTTTATAGATATGAAGTATATTCTCGAGTGGAAGAAAGTGCCACACATGGAATAGCGATCCAACTTCAGATTTTTAAATAGATTTAAAGTAAGAATTCCAAGAAAATTGATTTCTCTGCCTCACCAAGAAGACTAATGATATTGAAAACTTCACCAGAGATACAACATGACTAATAATGATACAATAATAATAATAATAATTTATTTTCCAAAACAATCCTACAACAAAAAAACTTATAGTTATATTTATACAATTAATTTATCAGTTATTATTAAGTATTACAAAAATTATTTTTAAAAAAAGACAGATTGAATTTGATGAAGCCACTCATACAGAAAAACTTGCCAAAGGAATGACACCATTTTATGACTTCATCGTATAGAGAAGATCCCAGCACGCCACATCTTGTTGAATGCCTTAGAGATAGATGTCAAGTGCAACCACCCTGAATTCACAGATGAAGTCAGAGAGTCAGAGTATCAACAGTGACCCTACCAGAACAAAAACCATACTGATGATCAAAAAACAATCAGAGCAACTCTAAGTGACAAGATAATCAACGATTCAAAGACCTTACTTATGACTGAAAAAAGAATGATAGGATGATAATCACAAGGATTAGATTGCTCTCAAGAAGTTTTGAATTCTGGAACAACAAATTTCATCTTCCTGTAAAAGGGAAAACAAGATTTAGTGATACATTTCTTAAACAACTTGCAGAGAATAGGAATGAGTTTTGGAGAGTGCTTTTGAATAACAACTACAGGAATTTCACCAGGCCCAGTAGCTTTAGAAGGATCAAGAGTAGTGATAACACTTTCAACCATTTTAATTATGCTGAGATGAGTCAAGTTAGTGTCAGTCCCAGGTGGAAAGTCAGACAATACGAGTTCAGAATCATCAAGAGTGGAGTTACTGCTGAACAGCTTAGTAAAAAGTTCTGCCTTATTTCTAGCAGAGGTAACAACCGTAGGTTCAATGAAGAGCGGAGAGACTGAAGTCTTACCCTTATTTGAAATTAATTAATGGTTTTCACAATAGCCTACTTTTATATGCTCTAGAAGGTTTTTTTCACATTTGATTTGAAATATATAAATTATTTTTATTACACCAAAACCTAGAGAAGTAAAAGAAGATGTTGTAAATAAGTTACAGGCCTCCAAGAAAAGAACTTTACATAATTCCATAAAATATATGTAATGATATCGGTTGCTGTTTAACTTATAATATTTTACTTATCAGCGGTTATAATTCATATCAAGCGACAATAACCATGAAAATTTTATGTGAAATTTCTTTGCAAAACCACATAAATTAAAGAAACTAGCTAAAATCTAATTGCAAAACCCGCTTTAAGTTAATTACTTCAAATTAAAAATATTCATACTTGTACTGTGAACACGGAACTTAGCGAACACCGTCATCTAACATAGTCTGTATCACATTACATCAAATTATATACAAAAACTGATGTTTTAATAGCAACCATGTTAACTTTCATAAGCTAAATTTTTTATCAAGATCAGTTTTCAAATTTTCAGGATACATTACATCAATTTCAAGTATCAAATTTTGGCAACAAAATCTAATTATCGGAAACAACCAAAGTTTCTGGAATCTAATGAAGCTGTTTTTTTCAGGGAAGATTAATGCTGCCTTAGCAAAAATTTTATTAGTTGAATATGAGAAAAATCAAAACAAAAACAGTGATATTGCGACTGAATTTTTAACAAATATATGAATACCATTACTAAAACCCTAGATATTACTTCCAAGCAAAACCTCATCATACTAAAATAGGCAAATCCTGTAGAAAATGCATTGCAAAAATATTCTAATAATTTAGCCCTATCCTTACCAAATAAGTTTTCTGTCAAATCTAGATATTTTTAAAAAAGTTTAGGGTAATGGCAACATTTATAAAATAGTATAACTTAACCTACAATTCAATTTAATATAAAACCAATATTCTGTTTTAGAATGAAGTCAAAGACAACTGTCATATTTGCAGATTGGTAGTGATAACTCAAATCCTTCTAGCATGATATGGTGGCTAGGATAGCATCCTTGGTACTTTACAGATTGTTAATGAAATAAAATTTTTGCTCTTAAAATATTAATATTTCTAAGCAATTAAAATAACTAAAGAAACCAGTAATAATTTTTGAAAAAAGAATTAAACTTTCTTTGTTTTTCAAGCACCTCAAATGCTATTTTCTTAATAGACAGAGCTTTTAGAACACCAAGTTCTGACTCAAAAGTGCGTCTAAGAATTTCACCAAGGAAATTTTAAATACCAACAAAATGCTTCCTTTAGGGTATATTTTCCTCATTTTAATATATTACAAGTGCTACAAAACTCCACATTTAAATTGCTATTATAAATATATTCTACAGCGTTAAAAATATTTTTTATTAAGAACAAACAAAAATTAGTTAAAAAATAACCAGCACCAACTTCATCATTTATAGACATTTAGTCGGGATATCAGAAAGAAAAAATAGTGAAATATAAATGCTTCTTAACATCATAATTTGCAATCCCAGAAAATGATTTTTCAATTTGTGAATATGCAATACCAATCAAATGTAAGCAAAACTATACAGACCATCAAACAAAACAGTTTAATAAAGCTAAAACAATAAATAATTTTTTGTTAAAAAGAAAGAAAATTTGGAATTAATTTCCAATCTCTTTTATCTGGAAAATATCAAATTTGCTCTTTAAGTTTACTTAACTATGCAAAGTTTGGAAACAGTATTGGTAAAGGATGGCGACTATGGTTATGATTATGACCCCACCACAAGAAAGTTTAGAATCTCTTAAAATTAAAAATTTTAAAAAGAAAAAAATCCACAAAATAATTAATGAAGCTTTTTGATTTAAGCTGTAAAACTTGCCAGTTTATATAATAATTAAATACACTTTGACTTACAGAAACTATTTTAATTATTTTTTTTAAATACAGCAATACCTGTTTCAAAAAGTATTTTAAAAAGTATGCCTCTCCTGAGAGATCCCTGGATTCCATACTTAATTTTTCTATCAATATTACATGAACAGCCCAATATTATTACAGAGCAAAAACATTAATTAATTACCATCAATCCAGGATCTATTTCCACTTATAATATCAGATATCTTAAACAGCCCAAATTCTATACAATTCTATATGATATAATATGTCAAAGTCTTTCTCTTAAAAAATTTTTACCAATCTTTATATATAGACAAGCTTTTTTGGATTCTTACATGGACCGACCAATTAAATAACTGTTGCCTGACAAAAAAGTAGTTAAACACATTTAGGGCTTAGTATAATAATCAAGAATAAAAAAACCTTACAGATATGCAGTGATACCTGTTAACATAATTACCATACCTCTTTCTGATACGAAAATGATTAGTTTTCAGTATGATCATTAAAACCTCATCTATTACATCCAAAACAGTGATAATTTTAAATCTGACAATGTAATTTGCATGTGGAAGTATAGACATGTCTCAACGATTGCACAAAATTTTTTTTAGAAAGTCCACAAAATGTATATAATGTCTAAATCAATTTTTTAGAGAATTTCACCGTTATCATGTTACAAGATAGTGATTACCATGCATAAATAATCAGTTCATAAATATAGTTTTGAACCTTTAGTTACTTAACAATATGACATTGATAAATAATGAAATCACAAATCAAAGGAAAATTGTGGTTGATAGCATACAAAATGGTTATATAAGGCCTCCATAATTAATCTTTATCTTAATTACACCCAATTGTTTTGCCTATTTTTGTTTAATTTTAAAATTTAATACTTGATTTTTGAAAAAATTAGTAATCCTATACATTTATTTTTGTTATACTACAAAAAACCAATAATTTTATTAAAGGCATTCTAAACAAATTTTTGCTATATCAGAAATAAGAAAAAAACTGGAATAAATTGTAATACCAATTAAAAATTAATCAAAAAAAATTTAAATTTTGGTTATCCATTAGATATATCAAATAAAAATACAGATGAAAAAAATGATTCCATGCAAACTAAAGATTATAAACCACAGAGAAATTAAAGATATTTAATGCGATTTCAAAGATAAACTAATTGTGAATTAGACTTTTAAAATCATATAACAGGGGGAGGCTGTGGGGGTCGGGATGAGTTATTGCCATTACCATGATCATCATTAGCTGGTCCTTTCTTGACATCGCTGTTACTTTTCAAACTCTGTGGACGCACTAGATAAAGCACTAATGCCAAGACTACCCAAGCAAAAACCATGTACATCATTCCAGTTTCATCACTTCTGGAAGGACCGGTGGGTGTTCCAAAACATTGCTCATCAGTGCAATATTGCTGTGAACTTCTTAACAGAGAAATTAAACGTCTCATCGCTCCGGCAGGGCTAAAGATGCATTCACATGGGTCAAAAGGAGAATCACCCATTGTTGCAAGAACTTTTTTTAAGCAATGATAAATATATTATTTGATTTCTAAAAATTATATCAAACAAGAAATTTAAAAACAATTATTCTCAAGTATTATAACTATATGACCTCTAGCAACTCTTTATACAATTGTACAGATAAAAAAGGAATTTTATCTAAAACTTTATACAGACCCATGCGGAAATTAAAACAAAAGATTGGATAGATCTGCCATATGCTTATTTTTTAAAATGTATAGTTTTATACTTAAATGGGTCCATAATAAATCTGGGCTTAAAAAATAGCATACCGTTAAAAAACACTTCTTTATATGCTGTTAATGTTATCTGGAGCACAAGATCGTACCCCACAATATTAAGATTATTCAAGTTCCTGTAAAAATCTTTTGGTGCTGCCACTTTTTATTTAACTTTTATGGAGTACGGTTTTTTTTTTAAGTTTAGCATCACTCTATTTTGTGCCAAAACGTATTTCCAGCAAATGTACTTCCATATTTTTAGGTTGGTTTTCAATATATTGTTATGTTTTGTACTGGTATTAATTTTAAATAGTTAAACTTCATGACATATATTATTTTTCCATGTGTTTTTAATTTAAATATTATTTTGAAATTATTATTTTTCAAATTGTATTAACCTGAGAACAAAAGTTTTTTCATGGATTATTTTTATTAAAAGTATTGGATTATTGTATTTTCATCTTGATGCCACCTGAAACAAAACAAACCTATAAGTGATTTTTGAGAAACGAAAAAATATTTTGTTATTTTTTAAACGCGACTAAAAGCAATGTTAAGAAAAAAAAGCTGACAATTTAATTCTAGACTGTCAAAATACTCATCTCAAAGCTATCAAATGCTCATTGCCACGAGGAAGGAAAACGCTTTTGATAATGGGAATCCCTCGCTAAGCTGTTTTAGTTCTTCGTTTAATGATCTTTTATATAATTTAATGCTTGGCATGTGGTTGGATTTAATTGCATTAGACAAGAGGAGGTCCATCATGCTGGACTTTTTTTTCCAAAAGAAATAGTGTTGTATTCGCAAATGGTAGTTTAATTTCTTCTTTGTTTCCTTGACCAATCAAAACATGGGTACTTTAAAAGAAAGTAACAGAAAACGAGAAAAACTTTTTTGTAAATCAACCTAGTTCAGTTTCTGTAAACTTTTTTAAAAGTACACATAAATAAAACATACAACAAAACTTTTTATGTTATGGAAAAATCTTTATTATTTGCAGTTTCCATAGTTTTTTTTTTAGTTTTACGTAAATATCTTCTGAGGCAAAACTTTTCACCGACAGGATTTTTTTAAATCACTAATAATATTTGCATAAGTAACATCAGAAACAAAAAATAACAAGAAGAATAAGGGTTTTGAGAAAAATTGAAAAGGAAATTTTAAAAATAGGTTATGCATTGGTGTACTATGCCTTAGATTTCCCCTGTGTAAGTTCTCTTGAAATCATATCTATCGTTATGATTATTCGTAAAGATTAATTAATCTTTGAGGAATCTTAAAATATTTCGATGCAATAAAAAAAACTGAACAAACCAATCACAAGATTGATGTAAAAGAACTAATTAACGACATTGCAGAAAGATGAACTTACTCATGTTGGTGTGGTGCTTGGGGTGCATTGCAAACTTTAGGTTGGCTATGTTATTTTATCTACCTTTTAATATCATATCTCCTGACAGGATGTGACAAAACTAATTATACACCACGCAACTACAGTGGGTTTCACTGCTACCACTTGGCAAGAGTTTTCAATCTCAAACAGAACCTTGTGCTACAGCATTTTTAAAGCATGCAAAAAAAATCATAATAGCTCCTCTGGGAAAAAACCAAATCATACCTCTAGATTGATTAACTTACTTATTGAATAAAATATTTAACGTACGGAAATGCATTACGCAAAAAGTAAAGCACCACAGATGTACAAAAAATGAAATTTCACACACTTTAACGCACTGTGATATCAATCATTTATTGAACCTTGTTAATAAAAACAAGCATATAATTTTTAAGGAATTCAAATCTTTTTTGGGTTGGTCTTGTAAAATCTACTATTCTGCTTTTAAAACATTTAAATAAAAAAGAAGATATTATATTTGATTAAAAGATAAAAATAAAACGCTAAAATGTATTATGTGTTTGAATCAGTGAATTTTATTGTAACATGGGACACAAGCGGAAAAAATTTCTTACAAAAAACAAAAAAAAGCCATTAACTTTGAGAAAATGGAAAGATAGCTTAGAAATTTAAGTTATTTTGAAAATCGGACAATCGGAAATCATGAAAAATCGTGCTCTTAAAAAAACTAAACTTTAGAGACCTGAAAGTCATAAATTTATAAAAATTTTTCAACATTTTGATATGATACCAATTCAAAGCTTTAGTCGACTAAATATGAAATATTTTCATGGACAATCACTAAAAATTAAAAAAAAAGTGCTTTGAACAAAAAATTGCATTCACTGTCAGACATTCATGATGATTACAAATTATTGTATTTTATCACAATTAAGATAAATCAAGCACTTAAAAGCTAATAGACCCAGACATTTCTTTTAATTATAACCAACACGGAACACTGAAAGAATAAATAATTCTTATCAGAAAAAATTATCAGAAAGACTATACGATCATAATATTTTTTTTCTATCTAAATATTAAATACAACAGAAGTGTGGAGCTATTAAGTAAATGAACATTTGATCATTGATTATTTCGTTATATATTTGATATAGTTTAAGTTAATGATCAATGACTCAAAAGTTTTTCTTTCTGTTACCAAGTTCAATTTTATTGAGCTTAATAAACTTTCAAAATGTGATTCATGTCAGCTAACTTTTTACCTTATTCTTCGCATTTTGTTAAGTAGCCTTAATACAATTTTTTACGGCCATAAATATTAAAAGCACAATTTATTTGTTTGAGTTTATTATGTGGCATATTTTAAAGAGGACAGCCCTCTTGTTGCGGAAAAACCTGCTGCAAGAAATGGAAAATTGTGATGTTGGGTCATTCCACATGAAATAATCCAGGCCATGTCACCAAAAAATATTGCTCATTTTTGGATAAGATTTGTTTTTTTAGGAGATAAACAGCTGGAAAAAATTAGAGGATCTAATTATTGACAGTTCAATATTTATTCGTATTTATATATATTTATGAAATTTCTGACTCGTCCTATTTTAGACTTTGAGATTTTGGTTTCTGATTCTACCCTAAGACCGAACAATATGGGTGGAACAAAAAAGTAAGGCTTTGTGGCCATCACAATACATTGTCCAATACTTGTTTGTTTCTGCTCAGATGATATAACTTCTTCCATAAACACTTGTAAACTCCATGGCAACTGTTTTTTTCCATTGATAATTTCACTTGGAGATGGATATTCGTCTTTAGGGTATTGGTGATCTCGGATTTGAGATTTTGTAAATTTGTTTGAACGATCCTGAAATAGATCCTGACTAGATTTTAATATCTTGGTTAAATTTAAAACAAAATCCAGGTTATATTTCATATGGACACTTTGAGAAAGATTCTCCTTACATATTTAGTAAATGATAGAATCATAGACATATTTACACACTATATAATATAATATGTACCTTAAAATAAGTTGATAAATTTTTGTGACTAATTTTCGTGAATTCAAAAATGTAACATTGTGCAAATTTCACATTCTGATAATTTTTTTAAGTTGTGTTGATTCAAACCAAAAAGAAAAAAAAGCACAAAAAAAACATAAATGTTTACGAACATTTAGTTTAACAAATTGAAAATTTCAAAAAATATTGAAATTGATCAAAATTAGAGAAAATTCAACTTTGTAAAAATTAATAAACTTCAGGTATGAGCTTATTAGTTAAAAGCATTTGAAATAGAATAATAAGAATGATAAATGTTTGTGGAAGTTATGTATCATGATCTCTTTCGCAATTTGGTTATAGGCACAATCTTTCAATTGACGAATGCTCCCTTTGGTTAAAAATTCCATTAGAAATTTATTAATATTTTACCTGTCTGTTTCTTACAAAGCATCTACTTTTTTCTCATGAAAAAGTGGCTCAAGTTAAAAGTTTTGGCTAAACTGAAAGCCTAAAAAGTTAACAGATCATCAAAAATGTATCTGATGCCCCAAACAGATATTTTTTTTTCTTCAGGACACCTCTGAGTTAAAAATATAAAGATATTAAAAGTTATGACCTGGAAGCGTTAGGCCACTATTTCGTTTTGGAAAATAGACAAATAGCAAAAGACACAGTAGTTAGTAGCTTATATATCATGAATACGAAATTTGCTCAACTAAACAACCCGACCAATTTGAGCTAGTGTTGCATTAAAAAATGAGTTTTTGCTCAGAAACTCAAGAGATAACATGGAAATAAATTTCCGCCAGAAGTGGGAGTCAAACTCGTAACTTTTCGCTCCGGAGTCACACGTCCTACCACTGTGCCATATATATATCTAAATATTTAAAAAGCGGTTTTTTACAGAATTATAGTCTATGTACTGTAGATTTGATGTTTACATTTTGTGAAGAGAACATAAAAAATATTAAGTTTTTCAATCTTAGAAAAGAGGGTGTTTAAATTAAGTCCTTTTTATTTTTAAAGCTCTCACATTTGCTATCATAAATAACATCACATTTTAAATTGCTAATAATCCCCTTAGCAAGCATAATTACGATTTAAGTTACAAAATTTCTGAGAATAGGAATGTTTAAAAATCACAACATCGAGTTAATTTTTTTTTATTTTTAAAGTGATTATTATTTTTCTAATGACATACTATAGTTTTTTTAAATTTTTACATATAATTATTGAGTAGAGATAATGGCAAACAACTTTTATCTCTATGAAGCGGTTATGACTCTCTGACACCGATATGTGCGAGTTCGATATTATATAAAAATAACAAAGCGATTATATTGAAATTTTTATGGTTTTGACGTAGGTCATGATGAATAATTATGATTTAGATTAAATTGAAGTAAACTTCATAGATGCTAAGGAAACAAAGTAAGTCGAAGATAAAGAAAACGCTTATATATTTTATATATGAATATTATATTGCAATTAAACTGTTATTGCTTATGATTTGTTCTCGTTCTTTTGAAATATTTAAGTCGATCTTGTTAGTATTTGTTATATTTTTAAATTTGCAAATAATTGAATGTATAAATAAACTCATTTTATTTTTTACCGTATTTTATTGTTTTTATTAATCTGCAATCAATTTTTATTCGTGCTGCTATATTTTACAGCAAAAGCTGTTTTGCAGGGGCCATTTTTAGCCCGCGCAAATGAGTGCTGTTGGGCTAAAAATGTCAATGGGTGTGGGTTAACAGTATAATTTTACCCTAAAACCCTAAAAACTAATTAAGTCATTCGTAGTAAGATTAATTTTGCCAGTGTCAGTGTTAATTTGCCATTATAAACAGATGACATAAGAGTTACAACTTTTCTATCATAAAATTTAACAAGCGTGATTTCATTAAGGTAAGACATGATTTTCGATTCACCTTTTGTTTTTAAATTTGCATTTGATAGGTCTGCAGGCACACCTTTACGGTTTAAGCAGAGTGCTCCAACAGCCCCTGTTTTTTCTTTCTTCAGATTGAAATAGAGATAGGGGGAGCTGTAGTAGTTATCCATAAAGATTATAAATAATTATTCAAATAGTTCTTGCACAGGTGCATCACTAGATCATATCTCTTTCCAAATGCCGTCTCCAAATAGTCATCAACAACATTGCAGAGTTTGAATTTAAGACAATAATTATTTGAGGAATCAACAATCTTGAATGTTTTCATGTGATACTTATCAATCTTACTTTGATTATAACACTTAAAATGGATTCTACCTTTGAAAGGTATAAATCCTTCGTCTATAGACAATGTTTGTCGTGGTGCCCAAACTTCACTGATTTGTTTCGTAACATACTTGTAAAATGAACCAAGTTTTTTGCAAGGATCACAGCCGGGCTATCTTTTACATACATACACTTCATTGTTACACATGTGAAGTAATGAAAAATTGTTTAAAAAATTATCACGAGACATAAATTTCTTTCAAAAGGATGTAGAAAGCACGTCATCCATGGACCAATACGTCTTCAAATTTTGCTTCTTAACGATACCAAAATAAATTGTCAATGCAATAAATCCTGGCAAGATCAATCCCATCTTGGGGACAAAATCTGAAGCGTGATCTGGGAGGCAATCTGTTTACAGCTTTCTCAGCATCGATATAAGATTTTGCATACCTATTTGTCTCAGAAATTATTTCTAAAAGCAGTTTTTCTGGGACAAACAAAAAGAAAAAATACAACTCATCAGCATCATCTGGAATGTCTACTAAAATTTTGCTTTCAAAAGTAAATGGATCCATCCATGTAAAGTTTGTATCTTGGTCTGTCCATTTAGTGCTGTACCAGTAATCTGGTACATATCTTGGTGCATTATTAATGGGATTGTTTGGGGCTGTTCTTGGTTCTGATGGTTGGTCAGGTTGAACTGAATCAATCCCATTGTCATCATTTTCATCAGCTAACAAATTTATAAGTGGCTCATCATCTTCATCTTCCTCTTCTTCAATAATATCAGAATCAAACTCATTTTTTATTTACAAAAAATCATCATTAGGTAAACTTCCACGGAGTGCATACTTTCCTCAAACAATAGAAGCCATTTTGTTTTCATGATTTTTTGATATAAAATTATGCTCTAGAATTTTGCATATATCTATATTATATGCATTTATTTAATTTTATTTACTAAATTACTTTTATTTAGCCCTTCTTTTACAACATTCCAATCAAGATCATATTTATTTTTACCCTATGCACCTAGCCAATTTATTTTTACCCTATGCGCCTAACCAATTTAGTTTTACCCTATGCACCTAACCAATTTATTTTTACCCTATGCACCAAACCAATTTAGCCATGCACCTGTGGTTATCTCTACATTTTTGTGATTTGTAAGCTTGAAGGGATCAGCAATAGTCAAAATTTTACTTGCGGTTATACGATTAATATTATTTTTTATTTTGATTAATTTATTAAGATCAGGAGAAATATGGTTAGCATTATAAGTTTGATTTTCTTTTATATAATCATGGTCCGCCATACAATTAGCACCAGTTTCTGTGAAGTGGTGTAGTGAAGATGGTCAAACAGCGATGGTGGTTTTACACTTGATTTTGATGAAACTTTATAACAATGAGATTCAAAAGTAACTTTTGTTGCTTTTATTTTAGATTTGGTATCATTTTTCATTTTTAGAACATATCTCTTGAATTTTGAATTTTCTCGATCTGCAACAATAATATTTTCTGTATGCACCTTTAAATTGTGAGCTTGACCAAACCTTATAAAATTTAAGGAAATTACCAAGTCATTACTTCCCCTTAGTATATATACTATTTGTAATGCCGCTCACACACTTGTCAGATATAAGTCCTACTTTTATGTTCTTTATTCTAATAAAATGCTTAGATACATAATTAGATACATAATACATAATTTATTCTATTATTTAACTATTATAAATATACAGAGAGCTTTTAATATTTAAATGTTTACATTGTGACTGAGAAAATATACTGATTGGTTTTGTTTAAAAAGAGAAAAAAGTAGTGAAAAATTATAATCGCGCTTCTATCTTTTTTGGTTAATCTATCCCACCCACGATAAATTTTCAAAACAATACACCAAAACCGCTCCTTATGGAAGTCTGTAATGATCCTCTATGAGTGAAGCTCAAATGTGCACCTTGTGATCGATCGGCCGTCAAAACAAATTCGTAAGTTGCGGTGCCTCCTACATAGCTTGCAAAGTCGATAAGGTTTTCTGTCATCCGCCCAAGCCTTAACGGCGACATCCTGAGTGGAAAGATACTCTCGTGCGACAGATGAGCCCTTCACGTTTGTTCTGTTTAAGACTGGATTGTAGGAGATATCAGGCACATCTCTCGAGACAACGGTCAGCTGTAGCTGAGTGAGTCTATAATTTGCAATCTTGTAGGTGCTCTGTGTTATGTCCCCTAACGCCGATGCACGTACAATAGATACAATTGTATGGCTAAGCAGAGAACCACGTCATATATCCTTCAGCTTAAGCTGAGTCTTGCCCATCTCTTGTTTCTGGTAAAAGAGGGACCTGTCCATAGGATACACAGCCTCCTCTTTCATCTTAAGCTCAATCGTGAAATATGTGGCAACGGGTGTCAGTCCTACTTGCTTGCCAAACCAGCGGATAGATGTGATTCTAATCGTGGTACCAGCCACCGTTTTGTGGCATTGAGCGTAAACTCTGGCTTCGCTCGATGTAATTACAATCGCAGGGCCATATCTTTTAATCGCAACCGATTCTATCTTATCCGGGAACAGGCTTCTGTTACCAAGAAAACCTGTCGAGCAACAAAGCTGTACTGTCTTCACCTTTAGTCTCGAAATATGCCAGGGTGTCTGGGTACCATACTTCGAGATGACTTGCATCAATGTCGCACAGTTCTTGTTTTTTGACAAAAGTGTGATTAGCATTCCTTGGCCAGGTTATCGCTGTATCGTGGTTGGAATTAGCCCGCACAGATCTGTCGGTTACAGAAAATTTCCTAAAATGACCGTGTGTAAACAGATTTATCAGCGCTATTTTATCACCAGCTACGATACTTCCTGCAGTGCATACGACCTGAAACTTGACTTTGACATAGCTATTGGAGAGATCGATAAAGTCTTGCTTCGCACCTGTTTCGAAATGAAGCTTGTTTGTGTGATCTTGGTTACTTTTGTCTTCTACAAGGTCGTGGCAAGTTCTGATTATATCTGTCTATGTTGGGGCACCACCCAAAAAACTGCGAGTTTGGGTAGATGTGTGTTAAGATTGTTCTTCTCATGAACAGCTTACATTTCGTTGTTATTTATCACATTAAAAAGCGCAAATTTCTAATAGGGGTTTATGCTAACATACTCACAGAAATGTGAGCGCAGTAATAGTCTCTACACGTCCAACATTCATGAGGTTTTCCTTGGTGGCTGCTGTATGAGGCGCAGTCTTCAATCTCTCTTTTAGCAGTATCAGCCACTGAGATGGCTTATTGGCAGTGCAGCCTTGGCAACCCTTTTCGTTATAGAGACTGCCATAAGTTTGATTCCATCCCAAAGATTTCCAAAGTAGTCTGTCCCTCCTTGCACGTAACGAGGCAATATTCTGCCTGCCTGGTAATAGCGATCAAGAGATTGGCGGCTTTACATATTAGTAGAAAGATTTACTGCAACTCTCATTTCACCTTGTGAATGCCGATTCGAAAACTTATGGTTTTCGAATGGGTATGGTTTTCGAAACGTATGGGTTGAAGTCTATGCTTTTCCATGTGTCTCTCTAACATACTTCGATTGATTGGAATGAGCGATGTTCAATTGATTAACTTCGTAGTCAGACCCACTAGTCCTCCAATCGATTATGTCACTAGAACTTGCATTGATCAGTGAAATGGTTTGCAAGAGCGGAACTTGGAAGCTGCCTAGTTCGTATTCTTCGTTATACTGATATAAACAAGAAGGCTATTCACTCCTCTAGTGATTTCCACAATTTTTAGACTAACATGAGTTCCAGCTTCGAGTTTTTTCCCTGCTGGGAAACCCAGAATCTCAAGTAAAGACCCTGAAAGAGTGTTATTTTTAGTTATTACAATGGATTCTCTCATCGTAGCCGTATTCATTGTGATCGTGAAGCCTGTGATTTTAATGAGCTTATTAATTGAGACTACTGATGTGGACGCAGAATCGTAGCTTTTAAGGGTTAAGCGGATTTTTTTGCGGGAATGACTAATATGTTGTTCTTCTCTGTGACATTATATCAGGTTTATGGTATGGTAGCGTTGATTAGAAACATCTCTCAATCTCCTTTAAACAAGAGGGTTATATTAAATAAATTACTGTGCCGTGTTTTACTGGTAAAACAAAGCGATCTTTATTAGGGAGAGTAATGAAAGTTGGTGCCATTATTAGGTGTCCTATTATATTCTAGTTTTTAAGGGAGGTGATATAGTTCTATGATTTTTGATAATTATGTTGTTGACTTGCTTGGTTTGAAACTTCCCATTCTTCGTCGTGATTTCATCGTGGTACATTGCTTGGTTTAGTAGCCTAATGCCACTTCACTTTTGCAGTATTTCGTCATCACTATCTCTCATGGTAAGGTGCTCACCAAAATTTACAGCCAGAACATCAGCTAAGTTTTCTTCATCTGATGGTAGTACTTCAAAACTTGACTAAATTTTTATGGGTGGCGTTGGTACCAATCTAAGAGTTCTTTGTATTGGTCATTTAGATCTAAACATTTGGCCCCCTAATATTAGTCGAATGCTCTCGGAAAACTTCGAAGAGGCTAAACCCTGCTTCTGGAGCATTTTACCGAACTCTACAGCTCCAGGTAGATTCTGTCCTTTGAATCCTTGCGAGCCATTAAAGAGATAGCCGAGAGTAGTAACGGGGTTGCTGTCTTGAATTGGGTGACCATTAATTTAAATTTCACCACGCTTGTTACACCTAACATCGTGCCATATCATTACTTATCATAATCTATTGCTTAATGCTTGTTCTCCCTGCAATGTCGGCATGTTACTTCTAAATTTATGTATCTAAGGAAATCTAATAGAATCTTTTCAATCTAACGCAGCCATTTGCTCCTTTAAGGGTGTCTGACGTAGAATCGCCTTTTTCACCCTTTTTCAATGTATCGATACTCATTTGGACCCACTATGTTAACGTATATTTAACTCCACATAAAAATAACTTTCAAATGGAGATCCATGTATTACATATTTGCCTTCAACGCATCCAACGAGGATTTTCATATGTGGACCGACAATGTGCAGTAAAACAACGTACACCCAACACCTCCTACTCAAGCCACAGTCACAATGTTAAGGCTATATTTGGGCTTACCGGACCAACCAGCGTATTCCAAGATAATAACCGCGCATAAGGCATTTACACTGCTATTCCCGAAAAGCCAATCAAATTCGACCCGAAAAAAGAACATTACCATCGTGGATGATTAGATAGAAGAGGCAGAGCGGTCGAAGTATTTAAATATCTTCATAAATCCCTATCTATCTGTTTTTGATGACTTTCAATCAAGTCAATCCTGAACTCCTCTTCTATTCTTTCTCTTTTAACAACATAGCAACTAGTTCCAGGCTTCTCTTTCACTGATCTTCTTCTAACATCAAATCTAAAAGTTTCAGACACTTCTTCTAACAGCAAATCCACAAGTTCCAGGTTTCTTGTCGCTCTTGTAAGCAACGGCTTTTTCTCTGCATTGCGAGAGATATGACCCGCATTCGTTTTGCTTTCCTATGCCATTTTTTTCAACCTTCCATGTATCCCGTTTAGTTGAATCTTCAGTATATCAACATCTGTTAGTGTCACGATGCTTGATTCATAATCTCTTCTTGAGTATAAGTACTCGTGAGTACTTCTTCTATTCTATGCTTCTATTCCAGTAGTCACTTTTGTCGCCTTTGCAAAATCTGTAGGTTTTCTGTACTCCATTTCGATTTCATCCATCACTTTCATCGCAGCAGATTGTGCATCATCTACCGGTACCCAGTGTTTGCGTACGCGGTTTCTACTTTGAAACTCTATATCTCGCAGCTCGATCAGTGATCTTCTTACTCTTGTGAATGCCGCTTATTTCTTTGATTTTTCACGTTTGAGTTCATCAATCCGATAGAGATGACAGTCTTTTTCATTTTGAGATCAAGTTGAGATCGTCGTTACATCTACACTCTGCTACCAAATGCTCAGGCGAGAGATCACTTAAACGGAAAATACATGGATTTTGCATAGTTGTATATATTCCTAATTATGACATAGTACATGTACTACGGACAAAAAAAATATTGTTTTTCTCAATATATCCGATCTTTTATACACATAGAAATGGCCAATATCAATTTCGTGACTTCGTAACGTCAATTCACTAACTGGCATTAGCGGATCATTTGTATAATTGCAGACGGAATTACCCATTTTTGCCACATCATAGACCCAATACTAATCCTCGTGAACAATAGTAAACATTAATTAATTATATAAAAACTCATATGGGTAAGAACAGTTTTGAATTATTTTTTAATTAAAAAAACATTGAAGCGAAAAGTTATTATGCTTTTGTTGCTTTTTAATTAAAAGTATCCTGGTAGATATTTAATTTTTTGTTTTATTTGGGTAAAAGCGATTGCTTTAGAATACATTAAATTTAATAATTAAATTACAAAACTTATTAGTAACAATTAGTTTCTACCTTATTATTGTAATTAAAACAATAATCTAATTTATAATAACAATTCGATTTGGGTGATTCTTTTTTGGCTGCGCAAGTACGGAAAGTATGGTGTCCAGAACCGCTTTTTTAAAAATAGACCTTTGTCAAGGTTCCTACCACCTTTGCTTGGTCCAATTTCGTTATATTGTATTTCAATTGCTTATCTAACTTTTCTATCAAATTTTTGGGTTCTATTTTCAGAGTTTTAATATCTTCCCATTTTATGTTTAACGGACAATTTTTGTTGTTGTAAGCAATTGCAGATTGGTCGTGGTTATTATCATTGGCATGTTTTTGATGTTGTTTTATTCCGCTAAAGATTTTGATTTTTGCTTCCCCGCCCGATATATATATATATATTTTTTTTTTTTTTTTTGCATTTTGTATTCTAACTAGGTTAATAGTTAAATGCATTAAAACTAGAATACGACAATAAAATTGATGATGCACAAGCCCTGAGAAAAAAAGTTAAACTGCCACGAAATAAAAATTTAACTCGAGACCAAAAACAAGCATTTCGGGAATTAAAACGGGAAAAACACATTGATATATACCCTTTTGATAAAGGCATAAACTTCGTTAGAATTGAACATGATAAAGCAACTAACAAAATTTCTCAAGACATTGATCAAACAAAAATATTAACTGAAGACCCAACCCACGAATTTGTTGCTAAAATACGAACCTCTTTTTCAAAATTAAACAAGAAAGGACGAATTAATAAACAAGAATATGAAAATCTATACCCAAGCGATGCAATCCCCCCACGCATGTATGGTGTAAATAAAGCCAACAAGCCCGAAAAATCTTATCCAATGATGATTTCGACAATTGGCACCGCTAGCTATGGAATATTACAATATCTAGTAAAAAGATTTCAGCAAATATTAAGTGATAATTCGACTAGATTAAAAAACTCAACTTCGTTTGTAAACCAAGCCAATCATGGGATATTTCAAAAGATGAAATAAGAGTTTCTTACGACTTTATAAATCTATATCCCTCGATTCCTTTAAAAGAAACCACAAAAATGTTATTTGAAACACTCAACACCTACACAAATTTAATTAAACTCACAAAATTATGCATTTCAGAAATAAAACTCCTCATTGAACCGTGTTTTTATAAATGTTATTTTTTATGGAATCAGGAAATTCATGAACTAGTCGATTCAGGCCCCATCGAACTTTCTGCAATGGTAGTATTAGCTGAGAGTTTCCTCCAACATCATGAAAAGAAGGCAATTGAAATATCACTATGTATCGAACTTCCAATATATTTGAAAACTTTCCTCAGATAAATCGATAACAACCACGCCCAATTTCCAAACAAAGAGAATGCAATCAAGTTTCAAAAAATATTAAATAATCAAAATCAAGCCATAGAATATACAATAGAGACAGAAAACGAAAACAAATCATTGAATTTCCTAAATATAAAAATAATAAATAGCCAAACAGGTAAATACAATTTCACTGTACACAGGAAGGAAGCAATAACAAACATTCAAGTGAAACCGAATTCAAACCATGATCCACGAATCTTAGAAGGGATCTTCAAAAGATTCATACATAGAGCATTATCAACTTGCACTGAAGTTCAGTGAGAGCGAAATTAATTTTCTTAGAAATGTATTAACAAAAAATGGATACTATAAAGAAAATCTACCAAAATTAACAAGAGAAATAAAATTAAAACGAACAATGCCCAATCAAAATACTAGCACGATACTTGACAACCAAGTTGCTCTCCCTACTATATCATTACCCTGGATCATCTCCAAAAATGAGGAAAATCTTTCGGAAATCCCGCCATAAAACAATCTTTAAATCCAATGAATATCTAAATCAAATACTTACTTCTCGAAACAAAACAAAAAAAAAACAACCACACAGCTACCCTAGGGTATATCTAATAGAATGCACAAAAAATATATATATCGGGGAAACGAAAATCAAAATCTCTCGCAAATAAAACAACATCAAAAGCATACTAAAGATAACCACGATCAATCTGCAATTTCTTACCACAACAAAAACTGTCCGTTAAAAATAAAACGGGAAGAGGTTAAAACCCTTAAATTAGAACCCAAAAAATTTGATAGTAAAGCAAGAAACAATGGAAATAAAATATAACGAATGTGGACCAAAAAAAATTGGTACGAATCTTGACGATGGTCAGTTTTTAAGAACGCAGTTCTGGACAGCATACTTTTCGTACTTGCGCAACCACAAAAGAAGTCACCGAAATTGA
>JAUZNK010017783.1:0-21612 GCA_035046665.1 Euphysa ruthae
ATAGTGAAAAATTGTCATTAACATAGGGGTCAAGAATAAAACCTCCACCTTTTACTCTCAGACCTCGATTAATATCCCTAGTCATATTCGAGTGGTTTATCTGGCAGTATAGGAAAGAATTAATCAAATGTTACAATTTAAAATATCTGATAATAGAAATGATATGAATTTTTTCAAATATTATCAACTGTATTTTTACACATTTTGCGTTTTCTATCAGCTTTTAGGGATTTTTAATATGTTAAAAAATTAAATCAATATTTTTTTACCAAATTAAAAAAGCATTTTTTTCTTAAATAAATAAAAACTTATTAATTTGCAAGAAAATATAAAACATTTTCGGGAATATTATTCAATATTCTTTTCGGTTTCTTAAGAAGTTTACCATTAAAAATTATTCTTTCAGGCGGCACTAAACGGGTGGACTCAAAAAGAGTGCGATAAGGCATTCGGCAGAGACTTGAAGGATCGTTGTAATTGCTATTACCCCGGAAAAGCGGCATGGGTCAAAAGAAGTGTATGTAAAATAGCAGCAAAAACCATGGTTGGTGTTGTAAAAGCTATAGGTCACAATTTCTTTTTAAAAAGGTCAAAAAAAATATGCTACGATACATGTACTATCGAACGAGGAAATCCTTTTGAAATATACGTGGTTAACTACTGAACAATTTTTTTTTTTTTCTAGTTAAATTTATTACTTTTGCTCAGTCTATAATTCTTTCTAAATATTAAAATTATAAAATAATTATATTATAAATATTCCCTCATATTTATATATACATTATTGTTCTTCAGAATCTTGCATCTAAAATTATAATGGGCGAAAAAATTTCTTTAAAAAATTCAAAATATTATATGTATGTAATTGCTCTCATGTGGATTCGATATAATCAAATACAGTTTTTACAATAAAAATCAAAAAAATCATTTTCTCTAACATAGGCCATAGTATATATATATCCATCTTATGCAGGATTTATTGTAGTTTACAAATATCATATTAGATTTTGTTTTAGCCAAACGATAATGGAAATATTTTGACTTTTTTCAAAACAGATAGAAAAAAAATGCAAAATAATGTTAAAAAAAGCAAAAAACTGATGTTAATTTCTGCTCCTCCTAAATCTCGAATAGGCTTAAAAGTCCGCGTTTTATTTTAAACTACGGACTTGTCTGGTCTGTAAAATAGTTAAATTAAAAACAAACTATAAACCGATTCAGAAAAATTGTACAAACTTTTATAAATAAGCCTAACATCATGAACAACAATTTAAAATTTAAAAGTTAAATATTATGGATTAAGTAGAAGGAAGCAGAGGCTATGGTAACGCAGGGCTTTGCAGGAAGCAGAGAAGCAGGAAATAAATTCCTCAAGAAATAAAGAAATCTAAAAAAGGTAAAAAACTGAGACAGACCATCCCTCCAACAGCTGCTGAAGAGTATGAAGTAAAATTTTCGCTATCTTCTTTTATTGAACCTTCAACAGCTTCATCTATTAAAGTTGTTGACATTGACATTAACACTTAAATATGAAAACAAGTAATGTATATCAGGGTTTAGACTGCTAGATATGTCCATTTTATCGAAAGTTTATATCGTTTCTAGCATCTCCTACTTGCTATCAGCCGAATAACTTTCATTGATTGACATCGATGAAAAAAAAGGACTTGCAAGGTACCTTTAAAATAAATGCTGTCAATGGCCATTCATACCTTCATTTTACACTTCTTCGGAAGTTACTACCAGTAAAGATGCGAGAAATAGGAAGCCAAGACTATGAAGATTAATGCCAGGGCTGTATATGCTTGTCGTAGCATTGTTACTTGTTATACGCCACTTTAAAATGTTTGTGTATATTTGAATAAACCTCCACCAATGACACAAGCTTTAATGCTTAGTTGTTAAATTGAAGATGCTGATGTAAGGTGTTACGGTTGACGTTACGTGGCAATGTAAAGGTTCTTCTTCTACCCTTGGCGTCTTTACTGCTATTTCGATTGTCTCAGGTAAAGTTCTTGATGCTGTACTATTATCTAAGTCTTGTAAGGGATGTTTATCAATGAATAAGATAGAAAAGAAAGATCCAAATCGATATCATATCTGGAAGTTAGCTCATAAATATTTAGTATGTCTAAAGAGAAACATGGTCTCTATTAACACTTCCTTTTATGGTGATGGTGATAGTAAATCGTTTTTGGCTATCAAAGACATGTATGAGCCTTTAAAGAGTGTCTAAAAATTTGATTGCATCGGCCATTATCAAAAACGAGTTGTCTTGCGGCTGCATAAAATAAAGAAACATACAAAACCGCTAGGAGGTAAAAGCAAATTGACTGATGCAAAAATTGATACATTCCAAAACCATTTTGATATTGCTCTTCGTCAAGGTCTTGGAGATGTTTGTGCCATGAGAAAAGCCTGCCTTGCGTCAATGTATCTAGTTGCTGGTTACCATGAAAGCTGCCCGATATCAGAAAATAAATGGTGCAAATTTAAAGAACAAATTTAAAGGACGAATTAAATATCACTAACTTTTATAAATCAAATAGTAACCTACTATTAAAGATTAGAAATTATATATTTCCTATTTATAAATATTTTTGTAGGAAAGATATGTTACAAAAATGTCTTCACGGGAAGATAAAAAACGCAAGCAAATCGTTTAATGACGTGATTTGAAATCGAGTACCGAAATCCACCCATTTTTTATGTCTTCATATTTTATGTCTAGGTGAATTTAAGGCCATTCATTGCACATTTCAACTATGGCTAAAAAGCAGAATTAGACATGGTGAGATGTTTATATGTTGAACAAAGCGTTCACGTGACAAGGTGTTGCGGAAGCTTCAAAAAGTCTTTCAAGTCGGAAAATTCTCAGACATCATAAAAAAACAAGATGAAAATAATGAGAAAGAAAGACCCTCCTATGGTACATGAGAGTTTTAGGCAATGGTTATAGTTTTTAAATAATTATTTGATATTTTGCGCTTAAATTTGCACTTGATTTTTTTGTGCCTATTTTTTTAGCATTTTTGACCATTTTCTGAATAATTTGATTGTTGGTTGGCTTGTAGCTTTTGAACTGCTTAACCGCTTTTCATCATTTTTTGAACATATGCTAACAATACTTTAACCTATGATCTGAAAATAAATTTATTTTCACTTTATTTTCTATTACTTAGCCATGATAAAATCAGTTAAATATCGTTTTTTCAAAATAATTCCTTGATTCACCTTAAGTAGCTGCTAATTACGTTGGCGTGATAAATCTCATAATTTTTGTTATTTTTATGGAATCATGTTAACTGTTTTTTGTAAAAAGAAAATGAAAAGATACAAATTGTGTTCAACCATTCAAAAGAAAACTTTCATTAGTAAGTAAACAACACATTAAAGGTATTTGGCTATGTAGCATTAAGCTAATTAAATTAAGTTATAAAATCTGTCATTTAAATTTTGTTTACATTGGAGTTAGTTTTTTATTTTAGTATACAAAATGGCAGCCGATTGCCATTGTTACCAAACAGCAAGGCTGAGAATGTGAAAAAATGCTCTTACACCGGCCAAAATATTTGAAGATTGTCTTAATATTTTTGACTACTCATTTGAATTTTCAACTAAGATAAGAAGAAAGTGGGATTTTAGCGAAATGTCATTTTTTTAAAAGTGCCACAACCTGCTGGCCGCTAGTACAAATTTGCAAGTTTTGGACCGATTCAAAGTCAGTGCCAAAAAATTTTTAAATTAAAATAAAAACCTAATTCACATAAGAAGCTCCTAAAAATTTCATTGAAAAGCCTTTTCCGGTTATGGAGAAATTTTGGCGGTGTGTCAAAAAACTCATTTTGTGTAAAACGCGTTTTTAAAAAAGAGAAATTAAAAAAAAATTAAATTTTTTACCCAATTAGAATTAAAACATTTGTCAAACATGCTAGCATAAGTATCATATGACTATTAAGACCCTTCAGCTTCATATAATTTCTTTTGAATAATTTCTTTTTTATTCATTTTCTTGCTTATGAAGACTTTTCGACAACTTTTTTTTTTTTTTTTTTCGTTTAGATATTCAGACGAAAAAAGCCTTACTGGTTTAAATTTGAGCAATCTTTTAGAGTGTAATTTCCTGCTATCATATTTACCTTTTCATAATTAAGAACACTACATTTTCTACCAATGTTAAAATTCCCAGCAGCAGTATAAACATCAAACTGAAATTGCCGCAATGATACATGGTTTTTGGGACACCCTCCCAAATTGTACCATTAAAACTCTCGTTTGCATTTTACATCTTAACTTGCAAAAATTTTTTTAAATGTTTTCCAGAAGTCAATTCTTCAAGCATTGGTTTAATTTTTAAAAATATATCCATTGGAAGGCCCGGTCCTGGCCTATATGTGTTAGTATCATCTGCTTTACCCTGGTTGTATTTGCATCACCTGTCGCTACCAGTTGGACAGTGGGGAAAGTGCCTATTATTTTTAGCTGAGGGTGCTACGTGAAATAAACTAGCAAGTGTGTCTGCTTTCATTGCTTTTAGCTTTTAGATTTCTCTCTTATTTTGACGGATGGCCACTCCAAAATAATTTTGCAATCGGTCGATTACGGCATCTTTAAGACGATCACGACCACCAAGTCCTTTGCTCGTTTTTTTAAGATTCGTCAACCGCATTCCAGCCCGTTTTTGATAGTGGCCAACACATTCAAGTTTCTTAACCTCAATTCCAGCATGTTCTTTACATTGGAATAGCTCTTACTATCACCATCTCCCAAGAAATTTGTTTCTCATAAAACAATTAATATTTTAAGATTCCTAACCTCGATAGAGTTGTTGTTGAGAATTCTTATTATTATGCCAATCATCCTACATTTCTAAAGCAACTTTATGATTAAATTTTTCCATCTTTAAACATTGTTATAATGAGCAGTATTTCATTTAAATCTTTTTCATAAATATCTAACTAAATATTACTGAATAAAGATGAAGCACTTTGTAACTGTAAAAGTTATCAATATTCTTCTTTTATTTGTTTAATTGCTTTAACTTCTGTTATAAACAATCCAATTAAATCCATATACCCAGATTTCAGTGTTTTTAAAGTATAAAAAATTATTCAGTACTCGCATTTCACCGAATAGCTGCAAATCTAAAGCAGTTAACGCTTGTTTAAATATTTTGTGGTGCAACTCAGATGCGTTTTATGTTTTACAAAATACAAGTTGGTCTTCTCCTAATAATTTTGTCCCAGTTGCTCCTAGAACATTAATGCTTTTCGGAAATAGTATCTCATCTATCAGTATAAAGCGAAAACTTGAGCATTTTCCTGAAAATTTTTCTTCTGTAAAATCAAGTTTCTTTTTTCCTGATGTTCGCTTGAAATCTTTAGTTCTAGAACCGTCTATCTCACAATGTTCTTCGACTTTGACATTAAAATACCTCCTACTTACATAAATATTAATAAAAATAAATAAACTTATTAGTTCAAAATCCAATTTAAAACAAAATGCACTTTAGAAAGTGATTACATAGAGAAAAAAAAAATGTTTTTTCTAAACAAGCTGAATTTGATTTTACAAACAATAATAATACATCAGATAACGATATAAACAAATTTTTCATCCACATTCTTCATATAACTTTCCAAACTACAAGAAGGTAAAAGCTAAAAGAACTTTTGTTTATAAATGGTTAAATCAATTTTTATGGCTTGTTTATTCCACTATTGAGAACGGTGCCTATTTTCTTCCTTGTTCTCTTTTTGAAGATACCATGTGCTTCCACTATTCGTTGTCTGGTTGAAACACCTTTAAAAAGTTGGTCTAATGCTCTACGCCTTTTTAAATTACACGAAACTAGTTGCAAATTACACAAAACGTCGATGCATGCTTATAATATGCTATTGTTACGCTCAAATCTATAAATATTGAACTTGATAATGTAAAAAAGCAAATTATTGCTGAGTGGCAGGGAAATGCATAAAGATAACTTTCCTTCTAATTCTATATCTGAATATTATAAATTCAGTATCACTCCTCTGATAGACAATTTAATAAAGAGTTAAATAATAGGTTTCCATTTAATTTTTTTTTTGGAAATGATCGATACAGGTAGCATTTTTTATAAATTTTTATGAAATTTTTATGGAAACAAATTGCTTCTATTCGACTTTAGTTTCTTCAAAATAATTTTTGTGACTTACTAAAAGCGGCTAATATATGTTATGGCTTTTTTTAGGAAGTCTGAAAATTCTTTATATTTATATTTATTTCTATATTTATATCTATATTTATATCTATATTTATATCTATATTTATATCTATTTTTATATCTACATTTATATTTATATTTATTTATTAAGTATTGATTAGTTTTGTTATTTTTTTAAAAACGTATTTTACAAAAAATATGTTTTTACATCAGGTTGTGTAGTTTTTGTGTCATTGCCATAGGTAAATCACCTCTTATAATTTTGTTGTAAACTAATAGAAATACTCTCTTGATTACTGGAAACCCTTTAAAAAAACAAAAGGCCAACATAATAAGTAATTTAATACAAAACTAAGTTAAGTTAATTCTCTCTCAAGTCAAATTTAAAAATAAAGAAGTTTAATAAAACGCTGATAATTTTAGTATGCCTTAAAAAATCCTGGATCCCCCCCGCCCCCAACCCCCTAAAAATGAAATTTAATACAAAATACAGGTTTTATTCAAATAATTTAGTTGGTTCCTCTACAATTTCAGTCTATCGCTAAATTTCATTTTTTTTTTTGTAAAATTGTAATTTAATTGTGCGTTTTCAATTTTTGAAGACAGGATTTTATTGTGACTATTTATTATTCTATGTTTTGGTTGCAACTGTAGCGTAATTTAAATGTATGGCGGTTAAAAATTGTATGTAAATTATTTTATTAATTTAAGTTGTTTGTCAATCAGTTTTAAAAGTTTCCTTCCAATATTGGTTGAAGGTTTGTTATTAAATGGAAGATTGAATAATTAAATCATTTTTCGTTTTCTTTTTGATTTGCTCTGGATGAATTTTACTTTTATCTATTGCTTATAAATTTATGTAATGATTTAAAAAATTCAGATTGGTGATTAAAATCAGTATTAATATATAGCGAATTATTCGTTTTATTTTGATGTATTTTTTTTTTTTTTTTGGTAAAATTTTATTTGAAAGAAGAGAAGAAATAAACGGAGTTTGAAAATTTTTGTTGGACATTATGAGTATGGGGAAATCAAGCAATTAAAAAGTCAACGTTATATTCATAGATATCAGCATAGATTCTCCGTCACAGTGTTTAAATTTATGCGATGTTTAGACTAGCCGTCCCTTACAGAAGTATAAAGTTCTCATCGAAAAACCATGAGAGGTGAGGTTGGGATTAATAAAATTTTTATTCTTTTTTAAATTATGTTGCTTAAATTGAGAAATAAGAGATTTTATTTTAAAATACTCAAGGAGTCAGTCTCTATGATTTTGATATGATATAGTAACGTGTGAAGAGTATTTTTATTTTTACATTACCTGATTTTTATTGTACTGGGAAACTATTCTAGCTTTTAAACATACAAAACACTGCTCAAGATATTTTAGCAATATTGATACTGTACTGAAAACAATAGATCAATTATATGACGGCTGCAGCATTATATCAGATAGAATACCTCGATACCTATTTAGAAACCATACTACTTGACTTAATTATATATAGGTTGGTATAACTATAGGTATGCCACTAAATATCTATTTTAATTTTCGTTTATTAACCTGTGTACTGGTAACTAACAGGTCAATAATTTATTAGAAATTAGCTTTTAAGGGTGTTTTTAACCATGCTAGCCTGGGCACACACTAATATAAATGGGGTACAACTGTCTCGCTGTCATTTTTTTTTTAAGCATTTACCTATTCACCCATTACAAAATATTCACTATTCATAAAGCCTGTTAGTTATTGAAATGCAATTGACGGTATACAACGCGTATTGGATCAAGATTTTCCATTTAAATAAGTCTTGATATTCTGGTAGTTCGAATATGCCAAAATAACTTTCCTGGTTGGGAATAAAATCAATCCGCTGTTTGAAAAAAATATATACTATGATTATCTGAGAATACTTTTCACTAAGGCTGAGTTTTTTTTTCAATTCAGGTTGAAAATTTCAACTGACTTTGAAGGTTTTAAATTGAGATCAAGGCATAGTTTTTTAGTGGCTATATAGCAATTCTACTGAAATTAACTGTGACAAATGGAACATGCAGGGTTCTAAATCTAGCATCTGATCGTAAATGAGTACGAGGCCCTATGAGCTGTGCCACACCTTCACGGATTAATAGGTTCCTCAGTCCAAATTAAGATATATGAAATATCCATGTAGCAAGAAAATTCTTAATTTAGACTAGCAGATGCAACAACTTTTCACTCCACGAAACTCAAGAAAATAGCTAATAGGTAGTAAACTATCTAAGCACCAATTAAATCTGTAAATTTTTTTAGCAGAGTAGAAAAAAATTGAAACCATAAGAAAAAATTGCTTTGATATAAGGAAATTAGGTCGTAAAAATCAGAAATTTCAGAGTGAATTTCCGTTCCATGTCTATTCCGCACAGAGACTAGGCGTTTTTGTCTGTGTTAGTTTGCCAACCGCGCGATTATCCGTAGACAAAAATAAACCTTCTGAAACTGCAGAGAATGCACTCATTAAAGAAAACGTAAAGAACGCTGGAAAGCTAATTAATACCAATGATAGACTGTTACCAATTCTTAAGTTATATAACACTTTAAAAAATCATCTAGAACAAAAAGACAGAATGAAAACTAAAAAATCTTTATTTAATTTTTGTGTAATGGGTTAGAAATAATATTATTATTAATTATTATTGATATATACTAGTAAATATTTGAATTATTAAATATTTAAAATATTCTAGTGCTCATATTCTGTAAATCTCAGGAGTCCCTAATTTGTTACTAGTTTATCTTCCTTTATAGCAGCGTAGGAAAGAATTTAAAGAGTATTCATTATATTTAATAATACAAATCTTTCAAATGATATCAAATGTTTTTCTACAATCCAACATTTTTCTCCAAATATACTGGATTATCTTTCCGCTTTTGGAAACATAAATGAATTGTTAAGATAAAAAGTTAAAATTTAAACCACTTTTTTTTGCCGAGTTAAAAAAACACTATTCTTCTTAAATAAATAATACAACATTTAATTAAAAAAAAAAAAAAAAGGAAACAAAAAGAAAGCGTTTCAAGAATATTATTCAGAATTTATTTAGTTTTCTAAAAAGTATACCATTAAATATTATTCTTTCAGGCGGCACTTAACGGGTGGACTCAAGAAGATTGCGATGATGCGTTCGAGACTTGACAGATCGTTGTAATTGCTACTACCCGGGAAAGGCGGGATGTGTTAAAAGAAGTGGATGTAAAATAGCAGCAAATGCCATAGTTGGCATTGTAAAAGCTTTAGGTCACAATTTTTATCTAAAAATGTATTATCGTACGAGGAAATCCATTTGAAAGATACTTGGTTAACTACTGAACAAAGTTTATTATTTTTAGCTAAACTTATTATTTTTACTCAGTCAATAATTTTTTACTAAATATTCACTCAAATTGGTATATGCATTTACTGCTCTACAGAATCTTGCATCTAAAGTTATAAGAAGCAACATCTTATTAAAAAGTATAAGACATTATCATATGATCGTCTATATAATTGCACTTAAGTAGCTGCTAATTGCGTTGGTGTGGTAAATTTTTTCTATCAAGAAAATGAAAAGATAAGAGTTGTACTCAGCCATTTAAAACATATTTAGCTATTTAATAATAACAGAATTAAGTTTTAAAATATGAGAATTCTTCAACAAAGAAATCTATTCACAGTCATATTTTGTAACTTGATTATATAAAGTTACTGCACTATTTATAGCTTTCGACGTTATCTGTAGTAATTAAACTTTATCTAGTTAACAAAAAAATTTTTCGTCGTTGGCTCCTCCTTGTCTTCAAAGCAGCATACAAAAAACTTAAAAAAAAAGAAAAGCACATTTTTTAAAATTCGGTTAATTAAATTTTGTTGACAGAAAATTTAATTTTTAATTTTTATGATAAAAAATCTAAAATGAAAATTTTAAAATTATATCGAGCTGTTGAATATTTGTGTTTTCATGCTACTTTGATAAAAGAAAGTAAAGGTCTTGCAACTTCAATTTAAAAATATGTCACAGGATAGGACTTAACCAAATATAGACAATGTTATAGCTACGAATTATTTATGTGCAGCGATATATAAGGTATATCAATTTAGGTTTATAAGTCTTGATATTTAAGTATTTTGAAAATGCGGGAAATTTCTCCCTGTTAGGAATTATGTTAACCTGCTGTTTAAGTCAAATATTTGCTACGATTATCTAAGAATATTTTTCACTTGGGTTGAGATTTTTTTTAACTAGGATTGAAAATTTGAACCCACTTTGAAGGTTTAAAGTGAGGTCAAAGCGTCGTTTTAAGTGCCTATATTTAGTGATGAATCAGCAGTTCTACTGAAGTTGACCATCACAAATGTAACGTACGGGACTCGAACTGGAACATGTGATCATCATTGAGTACAAGGCAAGTGCCTATCAGCTGTATCACACCTTCAAATATTAATAGTTACCCAGTTCAAATTAAGATATATGAAAATGTAACCAGAAGTCTCTTAATTTAGACTAGCACATGCAACAGCGCAAGAAAAAGAATAGTTAATAGATAGTAAACTGGATAAGCACCTCTTAAAACTGTATGTTTTTTTAGCAGAATAGAAAAACATAGAAAAGATAAAAAAATTTGGATGACATAACGGAATTACGTCGTAAAATTTAGACATTTCACTGCGAATTTTCGTTCCAGATCAAGTGTGCTACGATCACCAATAAATTCTGCAAAATTTAGCCTTGATTTCAAAAGTTATGTTTCAATGAGTGGTTGCCACACTTAATAACATCGCTTTAATTTTAGCGAAAAAGAAGTGGTGGAACTTAGGTGGTTAAACTATTTAATACCTAGACTGTTTGTTAGCCGTGCGACGTTATTGAGAAGTTATTGAAATAAAAGATCTTTATTTAAATTTTGCGTAATGGGTTAGAAATAATATTACTATTAATTATTTCAAAAATATTTCAAAAATATTCATTTCCAGTAGAGGCAAGCATAATTTTTCCATTAGCTTTGTTTCAGAATTTTGATTTTGATGTTATTTTACTCTCCGCAATAATTTAAAATGCTGAAGTTCAATAAAAATTACAAATCAAACCTTCCATATTTAGGAAAATTAGGACTTAGGCAAATTTCGAATTTTTTTCACAAAAATTAATTGCACGCGCTCACATTAATTAACAGAGTTTACTATACATTTAAAAGTGAAAATAAATTAAAAACAATGCAAAACAGAGCAAAGCAAAGCAAAGCAAAACCAAAGCAAAGCAATCTTAAATAATAATATAATCTTATACATTTAGATGTATTACATGGTCTACGCTGATTGGTTTAATTCGAAATACATTAGTGTTAGTTATTTTCGGGCAAGAATTTTTATGATTTCTGGCAAAAAGTCATAAAAATAAATTTCGTGAAACAACGGTTATTGATTGATTGCAAAAATGCCATGCGCAGGGACCTGGAAATTAGAAACTTGATTTGTGGGAAAAAAACTCCATAATAGCGTATTTTATTATTAATTTTGTGTAGGCTCAAAGCGTTTCTTACTTCTGTTCAAACTTTTAATTGAAAATGAGCAAATGGAGTTGTGGTTCAATGATTTTTTAACAAGAAACGATGCTGGAAAACCTGTTAAAATTTACAGGTTACCACGAGATGTAAAGGTTCATAGGGAGTACGTGAAGATACTGGAATGAACTGGAAAAACGGACATATTTGTGCTGAACATTGGTCTTCTAACATTAGGGCAAACTCTTATGATTTACCAGGCCTTCCTGTACCTCATTGGCAGTTGCAAAATTTGGAAAGTAAATTTAATCGTGCAGACATTGCTTTTAAACTAGTAAAACTCAAAAAACTAAGAAAGCTGATTAAATGTATGCAAATATCCCCTCAGAAGAGAGCATTATCAAAATGTCAGTTATCAAAGAAATAGGAAAATGAACAAAACTGCAACTTCAAACATGCAACAAGAAATTTTTAAAAAACCACCATCCATAAAACCAATGAACTACAAGCAGAAATCGATGTGTTAATAAATGACAATGAAAAAATCAACAATGTTAATAATATATCCATAAAACAGAACACTGTTCTCAAAAATGTTATAAAAAATCTACGATCTAAAACTCTCAATTAAAACTCTCAAACCTCATCGAAAAATCAGTGAAATTTTCTTATCTTACTGGGCTATTTGTAATCTAATTTAATGTTATAACGGCTATAGTTTTACCATGTATACAACGCAATACCCTAGCCAAATTGCGAAGCTAAAACAGGTCGAAAAATTCGCAAACTTGATTAAAAAAACTGAATTACTAGTGGTGTAAGCTATATGCAGACATAGCTTAAGTTAAGGCGTTATGACACACATGCTAGATGTATCGGATTCTACTATTCAACGTGTTTTCACCGAATAGGTTATTTTCATAGCCATATTGTTTAACAAGATAAATTTGAAACCATCTAATTGATTTTTACTGAAAAAAATGCCAAAATCCTTCATTACAACAGACCATGGATTAACATACATTGTGATTGATGCCACTGAATTTAAGTTTCAAAGTGCTTAAAATTTTTAAATAAGCTCTTTAATGTTTTCAAACTATAATAATACAAACTCTGGAAAAGCTCTTATAGGAACTTGACAAAATGATAACGGTTTATTATTCTCCCTGGGTCAATAACCGATAGTGACATCACAGAAAAAACAGGTGCTATTTTGTTAGTTAGAACACAAATCATTGAGTGACAGGGATCTTCATTACATATTGCTCGCTTTTGAGGTTGAGCGTAATCGAGTCTTCTGTCCTTCCTGCAATTGGTTTGGCGAGACTCAAATCAAATGCAATTGTTCAAGAATGCTCTTCTCCGAAAATTCGTTGCCACAAGAGACGTCAGTCTAATTCCAACAAGACTGGCAATCAACTTCAACCTTAGGCATGGCTGATGAGACCACAATGGTCGAAACAGGCTGTCCTATGCTAGGTTCGAAGCAGATACTCTCGCTAGGAGTTGAGCATATGTTGGGAGATCAATCTCAAATGATGTTTTATTCACATATTATATCACTTGCACTTGAGATGTCATCTTCATTAAATGTTTAGATTGTATTTCTCTGTTATTTTCAAAATCCCAAATGGTTTTTCTAAAATAAAATTTTGAATTATGATTTATTTTCTCAGTTTTTTGTAACATTTTGACAAAGGAGATATAAATAACTATTTTTATTATGAGTATTCCAATAGTCCACCACGATATTCTAAAAAAAAAATAAAAAATTACATATAATAAAAAAATAAAAAAAATATTTTCAGCAAAAAAAAGACTTTTTAAGCAAAATATACGAGTCAAATTTTTTGTTTGGATTTTAAAAAATTTTTTAAATTTCTCAATAAAATTATTTTAAGACCGCCCGACAAAACCTCCCCCCTCCCTCCCCCTTGGCCGACATGAATAGGGTTAATCCATTATAAATAATAGTAATAATTTTGAAGTAACGCATAAATAAATTAACGGTAAATAAAGTTTAAAAAAATTAAGAAACAGAAATACAAAACTAATCAAAAAATTTAAATTCCAATAAATTTTTTACTGTACAACTCTTGATGTATTTTCTAAACCCTTTTAAATCACTAAATTCCAATTTTGAACGCTTAATATTTTTCCCAATACTTGGCAGCATAGGGATTTCGTCATATGACTAAGTATGATTGGAAATTCAATTAGTATTGAATTGCATACTTCTTTAGTTGCATATTTTTGATAAGAAAAAACTGCTGAGCTTGCATTGCTGGTGATATGATTGTAAAACACAATATTTTGCACCTGTGCACTCCATTTGAAATTGACGTTGCGCAAAATACTGTGGAAAGTCAATCAATAGAACTAAAGGGTGACTTGAATTGGCAGGACGAATTTTCACTTTTGATAGGATACCAGCTGGCCCTAATACATCTCGGCTGGCACCATATCGGCTGTCAATAGGGTGACTAAAAACCGCACAGTTGACTTTGTTACACATTGGAAGTGTTGAATGGCTTCTTCTTCAAAATATCGCCATCTTGCAATATTTGTAATCTTTCCCAAGTTTTCTTCCTTTGGACCCAATTCTCCATAAAAACCAAATAATGCAGATAATCCACTTGCATTAATTTTATTTATACGAAAATTTTTCCATTCTTCAGTATTCTGGAGATTGTCAAAATAATTTGCATGGCATAAAGAAGGTTTCGGAGTTTCAAAATAGCAAATATCCTAGAAAATACTTTTTTTTACCTATTGATTCACGATCGATTTTGTCAATTAAATCTTGTTCACTTGTAGATAAAATGTTGTACATTGTGCTTCCATTTGATATTTGAATTCTGACAATAGCCATGATCGGCTGAAGCATTAACAGATTCTAAGGTATATTTGTAGTGGAGATGTTGACCGAGAGAGGAAGTATGACGCATATTGTACATTGTCATAACATTGTATGCATAGTGCTCAATATTTTTTCATGCCTTAGCTTGTTCTGCAAGGATTTTATAACGCTTTGAACACCACGCTTATTATTTGGTTCAGAGTCTACTGGTTTAATTATTTACCACTTTGAATACCACGCTTATTATTTGGTTCAGAGTCTACTGGTTTAATTATTTACCATTTTGAATAAGCGCTTATTATTTGGTTCAGAGTCTGCTGGTTTAATTATTTACTACTTTGAATACCACGCTTATTATTTGGTTCAGAGTCTACTGGTTTAATGATTTACTATTTTGAATACCAAGCTTATTATTTGGTTCAGAGTTTACTGGTTTAATTATTTACCATTTTGAATACCAAGCTTATTATTTGGTTCAGAGTCTGCTGGTTTAATTATTTACCATTTTGAACACCACGCTTATTATTTAGTTCAGAGTCTGCTGGTTTAATGATTTACCATTTTGAATACCACGCTTATTATTTGGTTCAGAGTCTGCTGGCTTAATTATTTACCATTTTTCATTTTCAACCCTTTTTTGATGGACGATGCCATTTTTTTAGTTGTTGTGATAGTAACAATTCTAAAATTTTCTCTCCAGCATCTAAAAAATATTTTAAAAATAGTTGTATAGCTAGCACATGACAGCATAATCCACTGATACCAGCTAGACTATCACAGATTGCTTTAGATGGCAATAAACTATCAAAATATATAACTGCTAGTCTAATTTAAACACCTCATGACTTTTTTTATCATTGATTTTACAAGTATTCCAATTTGATCTGACAGAGTTTTTACCGAAACTATTTTCCGGCTTTGCAGTATACGAACTGCTTTCTCTTGTTGTCCCATACTACCAAACATACTTTCTGTAACTTTAGGGAATTTTAAGTCGTCATCAGACCATTTAGCAGTAGTTTTTGGTATATTTAATGGATCAAGACTGCATTGAAACTTAAACTATCTCTCTGTTTTGAGCCCAAGTTTTTTAACATGTTTTGGATATTTATTTATGTACTTCCTAATTCTGCTTTGAAGCTTCTCTGTATTACCACTGGCTGATTGTCCAATACCTTTAAGCCATTTTACACAACCTTTTTTTTCGAAAATTCATTAACAAATTTGATATTAAAAATATTTCTAAATTATCATAAATACGCTTTTTACGAAAAAATATATATAAATGTTTTATTTAAATAGTACCATTATAATTTTTTCATCCACAGCAAAAAAAAAAAAATCTGCGCTCTATGACGAAGGCTAATCAGAGAAACGAATAACCATTAAACACATACAGGGCTATGAAAGTTGATGCAATGGATGGAAAAATAGATTTGAAAATATTAGTGCGTTCATTTGCGAAAATATTCTCCAATAAAATAAATTTTTAAAGGAAATTCAAAGAATAAACAAGAATACAAACAAGAATAAGTTCTTTGAAACCTCAATTTGATCGGTATAATTAAAAGTTATGAAACAATTACAAAAGATGTTTAATCAGATTTTTATTATACATGTCATATCAAATCATCTGCCTATGTAATGAAGGTATTGATACCCAAAGAAAAGTCTTTTAATTTAATTATTTTTTTAGACCATTCCTATCTGGATTAGGTCTGCTCTATAACGAGGTAAGAATTGAGATCTTGTAAAAATTTTAGCATAATCAATTCTCAAATGAGTATTTTATCAACCCTTTAAATAATTTATATACTCAACCCTGATTGTTAGGTTTCAGGAACAATGTTGTCTCTTTTATTGATACCGGTTTTATTGACGTTACTTTATACTAACGATGAGATAAACTGATAAGGGACTGAGTACAACAACGAAATGTGAACGTATCACTAATCCAAAACACAATATTTAATGCCCTTTTAAAACAGCATAATGATTTTGCTAAGTCACTAATAAGATGTATTCAATTTTTAATACTACTTAGGTAGGTTATTTATAGCCGCATAATATATAGTATAGATCATTTTAATACAACTTCGTGAGGCATCGTTTAAACAGAATATAATGATGTACACATATAAAGTAAGTTTATTTATGCCAAATATGAAAACATTTTAAAAAGAGGATTTATTGTTTAAATGTCTACTTGTTCCTTTTTTTTTTTAATTTATCATTAATACATTTCCAGATTACATCACCTAAATTACGCTTGCAGGTTTTAAAATAAAAATATAACTTAATAAGTTCGTCACCTCAGTTTAGACATTAATACAAGTTTTGAGGAATACTTCTAATTTTGATTTTCCATGCCACTCTGTATTGCAATTAGGAAATAGTGAAACGAGGAGTCCCTCACGGACAAATTTTGGGCCTCCTCATGTTTTTGCTCAATGTTAGTGATATAAAACAAGCAATAGACTGTGAATTACTTTTCCATGCAGATCATTCTTGTTTTATTTTCTAACATAAAAATTTAATTAATTAATTAGGCAAATAGAAATTTTTTTTAAACTTTGTGAGTGGTTTACTGAGGAAAAAATTAAATGAATTTTTTTTTAATCAAAAATGAAAGTTAAGATATTAGATCCATTAAATTTAAATTATAGAAGCGTACCCTTTAAACAACATACCTCAGTAAAATACCTGGGATGTCTATTAGATCAAACCTTGAGTAGAGAGGGAATGGGTTGTTATGTTCATAATAAAATTGTTTCTAAACTTAGATTTCTATACCAAAAACTTTTTTAACACCAGCTTTAAAAATTTCTCTTTGCAACTCACTGACTCAACCACATTTTAACTTTGAACGTTCAGCTTGATGTTTAGGCCCTAAAAAATCGTATATAGATAGTTTAAATAGCGAACAAAACAAGTGCAAAAGATTTTGCTTAAATTTGGATAACCACGCCCACATTAGTACTGAACACTATAGAGTTATAAATTAGTTGCCTGGTAATATGAAGGTGAATGCGTTTCTGCATTTAAGTTTTGCAATAACGTTATTTTGATTTTTATGTTTAAAATTTTCAAAGTTTCTGAGAATGGAAGAGTGACTTTGCGATTTAAGGCTGGATGCACCCTTTAGAAGATTAGCAGTAGGAAAAAATTGTTTGGTATCAAAAGGTCGGTTTATTTGGAACAACCTAATGAAATTTAAAAAGATAAGAAACTAGCTACAACCAATTTAAGCATAAAATTAAAGAAAAATTTCTTAACTCCTAGAATTTAATTTGAAGATCTGTTTGTTTTTATGATGTAGTATAAAGGGACCTCAATGGAAATATTGTTTTGGAAAACAAATTTTGTGTTTATCCTTACAACGTTTTTTACTTTGCCATTTTTTTCAAACTAACTAAAAAAAAGCATAATTTACCCAAAAAGTTAATACCTGCGTTACTTCACCTACTGAGATGGAAGAAATCTTAGTACATCAATTTACATCAGATTTTGATCAAATGATCAAATATTGAAAGATTGTAATCGAGAAAAGTGACTAAATATCAAATACTTTATGAAATAAAGAAAAAAATAGAAAATTTCTATAAATAAGAGTAAACTTACAAGAATTCTTGTAGATATTTTTTACATAGTAAAAAAAAAAAGAGAATAGGTTGGGTAGAAATGAAAATGAAAAACTTTTAAAAAAAGTTATAGACTGCATATTGTCCTTAAAATGGAAATCAAACGCTAAACTCCTACCGAGTATAACTGAATAAAAAACACTTACAATGTATAAAATAGTACGAGTGACTGTTTAGAGTATTTTAGTTTTTACCGTTTAAATTTGCATTTGCACTGTATGCTATAAAGATCGGAAAAGCGTTTTATTCTTCAATTGAAATTCTTCGATAAGAACTCTTTTTAGTAGATGTTAATCGAAATTACACTAGGAAAATTTTCCCCAGAATAATGGCGCCCCGGTGAATTTCCCCCCGTCAAATTGCCTACTGGAATATTGTCACCGGGAAAATTACCCCCGATGAACTGCTTCCCATCCAATTACCCTCCGAAAATTTCCCCCATTAATTACAGTAAAAGCATAAAAGCATTTGACATAAAAATAAGAATAAGTGTTAAATGTTTACTTCATAAAAATAAATCTTTGCATGGTTGATTAAATTAAATATGAAAATGAATACTCTTTTTAACGATGTTCTTGTTTGTTGAATATTATTAAAACAATATTTTAAAGATCTATTTTAATATGTCTAGTCTAGTAGATTATTCCAGTCGCATAATCAGTTGAAAGTAAAAAGCAATGGAGTTCACAACTACTGAAAAAGGAGCAAGGAAATTGTTGAAAGATGGTTTTATATACGTTTTTCAAAAAAACCTTGCGAATGACTTGACATCGTGGGAATGTGTCGACAAAAGAAATGGAAATTGTAAAGTCGTCAAATTGTCTAGTCGTCAAATTATAGCTGCGGAACTTGGCGGAGTTACAGAAAGTGCAGCTGTTAATTTGCCATCAATGAACAAAATGCGCAGAAATATTTGTGGTACAGGCTAAGAAAGAAATGTTCCTCTACAACCAATCAATGTAGCAGCAATACCAGTCCTACCTCAGTGCTGCCAACTTACTGAAAATGGTGATCAGTTCTTGCTATTAATAGTGGTTTTGGGAAACTTGAGCGAATATGGATGTTTTCATCCCAACATTCAATTCAACTTCTTAAACATTCCAATTATTGGTTTACTGATGGAACCTTTAAGGTATGCCCTGAAATGTTTTTTCAAGTATATTCCGTACATGAGATAAAAATGGCCGTATATTTCCGTGTGTGTATTGGCACTACTTTTGATCAAGACGGAAGCCACATACACAAGTTTTTTTCAAGAGAGTTGCAATGCTATGAATGGAAACTATCTAGATGAAAAATTAGTCGATTTTGACAAATCGGCGATTAACGCTATTTTGAATGCTCAACCTCATATTGAAATAAATGGTTGATTTTACCATTTATGCTCAAACGTTTGGAAACACATCCAAAGTTTAGGGTTACAAATGCAATACAATGTGGACGATATATGATATATGCTCTAGCCTTCATTTCACCAAATGAAGCAATTAATAGTTTCGCCATCTTGTGTCAAGAGATTCGAAACAATTTTAATGCAGATGATTTGTTAGAATACTTTGAGGATACATACATTGGTCAGTTTTGTTAAAACGCCCCTCGACGAAACCCGCTATTTACTATCAAAATGCTGGAATGTGGAATATGTAATACAGAACTGATCATCAGTTACCGAGAACCAACAACAGCATAGAAGCCTGTGTAAGAACATTTATTTTACCACATCAGGGTGGACACACTGCTTCAACTCAAAGGAGGCGATACACTGATTGCAATGCACGGGTTTTGAGAATCGTTGATAATTATTCCAACCGGCTGACTTTGGACTACCTTCGAAATAATGCACATAATCTGGCATTGTGCGACTTTTTATGATTTTGAAATTGAAGAAGTAAAGTTTTATTCTGTAAAGTGACTTTTTAGTGATGACATATTTAATATTATTTATTTTTAGTAGTCTACTTATGCAACTTGGGGAATAGAGCTATTTGCTTTTTTTTTAAAGGTTGCATAATCAGTTGATTTCCTTCTTTCAGTTGTTCTTACTTTGTTTTTACCAAGGCCTTTCAAATGGAAGCTAAAATTTTAAAATGCTCAAAACGATATGTTTAAACATTTACCACAGCATGAGTTATTATTGGGTTACGGAAGCGGATATCGCAATTTTTAAAAATGTATCGTTATGTATAGTCTGGAATTTAAAATTTTTTGTTTTGTTTATACATAGTCAATAGACGAAATCCTGGTCTGTTAATTCGCGGTATCACTGAATTATCTCTTTGTTTCTTATTTAACATATCACGTGATCAAGGTGTTTGCAAAACAAATCTTCATGGCAAAACTAGATATATAATATTGCCATGTGAGAAAGAAGAATCGTTGGATAAATTTTATACATAAACAAAAAGGACTAATATTTTGCCAATATATATTAAAAATTCAAATAGTTCTTTTTAAACTACATTCTTCATCATCATAGTAACAATATGCAAGGACGATATTGTGTTTTTCTTAGCTGTATGGTCTGGAAAATTTCAAAGTATTATAATTTTGATATTTTTAAAATATCAATTAGAAATGGTGATTTTCATACAAAATGGAAGGCTGATATTACTAATGTTTAAAGAGAAGGGCACAAGCAAAGCCGTAGCTATTGTGTCATGGTCAAAGATTGATGATGAACCACTGTCTAAACTGGCACGGTAGTATTTGTGCTTTGAAACAGTTTTATTTCTATCACAATATTTTAGGTTAGAGGGTCTGTAAGTTTTTAAACAAGTTTTAGACTTTAGAGGTATTACCTGTTTGCCAATTACAATTCAGATTCAGGCTTTTGAGTTGCCTATTTAATTTCCTTTCGAATTTCATTTACTCTTTGCATATTTTTAATTCTTTCTTTCTTCGAAACGATCTATTTTGCACAGGAGAAAGCACGGACTCTAAAACATAGTCCTAGTATTTCCAGAAAATTTTTTTTCAATTCATTATGAATTATTGTTTCTCCGACAGTTGTATTATACAAACTAATGATATCAGTATCATTAAAAGTAACACTAGTCATATTTTTGGTGTGTTTCTTCCGAAGGTCGCTATCACAAGTTTGCAAACAAAAATATGTGTTGGCATTCCTTTGTAATTACTGTCAATACTCCCCTGTTAAGTATATTGACGAGTTTTTGATCTTTTATTTCTTCTGATTTAGCACTTTGTAATACTGCTGTTATTGTTTGAAATTCTTTGCTTTTATATTTAGGATTTTTTTTTTGTTTGCAGTTAAAAGGAACGGTAGAACTTCTTATCTACTTTAAGGGCAGAAACTTTCGCGGGCATTAACTTTCGCGTGTCAAAAAAAAACGCGAAATATTTGACAAAAACTTTCGCGTTTGGCGAT
>JAUZNK010017794.1:0-21612 GCA_035046665.1 Euphysa ruthae
AGTGTGCGTAAAAGTACGTTGATAAAATTTTTGTGCGATCGGGACTGATGTAATAATACGATGCTATGTGATTCCAGAAATGATATCTATATAGTAAGGTGAGGAAGCGGTGTACAGTAACTCTAAAATTCAAGTGAGCCTCAAATTATAAATTTAATGTAAATATCTTCAATTATTTAATACGTTCTGTAGAAAAAAAAAGATACAGGAGTACCAATTAATTCACTTTTACGAAATTTAACAAGCATGAGTTAAGATTATGAAGAAGTCAATTTGATATAAAATTCCGTACAAAAGTCATAAAATATCAATAGATCAACAATTCTATAGCATTTACAGAAAAAAAAACTCGCGTGTTCTGGGGTCTAATGATTAATAGAACCTATTTTCGCCAAAAATTGATAAAATTTATTATTTATTTATTCATCATGGGGGATGAGATTGGTACCGCCCACATCCCTTTTATATTATTCGATTTTGTTTGCCTAAACCTTTCTTTTGGAATTAATTGAGCATGAGAGATTAGACTCATGCCGATTTTTTATAACGCTTCTATGACGTCCATAGTTATTGTATATGCAGCTAATATGAATAATTTTTATAAGCCTGATGTTTAAAAAGTACAAAATATAAATGCATTTGCACTGATTCACCTTCATCATACCAACAGATAACCAGTTTATCGCCTTGTACTCTTAAGTACTTATTTGGAAACAATTATCTAAATTAAAAAAAAAAAAAATCTAATTTAGTCTAATCTAAATGAATTTTATTTAATGTGTAATAACTAAAATGGCTTTAAGAAGATCAATAAGTATCATTCCTGTGAGATAACTTTTGAAAACCTTTCGATTTTTTTCATGAGGATGTGAAAAACACGTATCAGTGGAAAACCCTTGTCGAAACCTTGATTTAAATTTATAAATAATTCTAAATAACTAAGGAATTCCCTAGTTTGGCCATCAAAAAGTTTTTCGAAGATTTTGGCTAAGATTGTCAGCAAAAATATTGGCCTGTAGTTGTTTACTTTGATTTATTTTTTTAAATAAAGGAATGTTTTCTGCAATTTTTCAGTCATCTTGGAGCATATTAGTCTTGATTGAAAGATTTATAATTAGGGAGTAATTAGAAGAATAATTTCTTCTATGAAATAACACAAAATTACAAAATTTTAGAAATCAAACGGTGAATAAACCATATATGGTGTTAGACAAGCCTAATTACCAGTAAAATAAAAATAAGGAAATGTAAAGAAAATTTTTAGAAAATAGCAATAATAAGCAAAGGGGGAAATCATCCCAGAAAAAAGTGGTAAGTCAAATCGCTTTGATACTTTTAGAAAAGAGATAGATTTTTTAAGCATCGATAGATATTTAATATGATATTAATCTATCGATTCAAACTTTTCATTTCCATAAAGCAAGATATACACTATATTAATATCAGAGAGATTTGAAATACTTCCAATTATTTTAACAATTTTGTCAAAGGAAGAATATTTTATTAAGAGTAAACAAAGGACAGCGTAAGAGGAAAGGCTTAGTGGGTTCAGACTATCTGCGCAAAGATTCTACAATTGCAAATAGGAACAGGCGTATCAGCGAAGTTATGCAGATACTTATGCTCTTTTAAATGACTAAAGCCAACTCTTAAACAAGTATGAAGCGTTAAGCCACGAGCACCCATTATGTTAAAAACAGGCATTGGCTTTGGAAGAATAAAACGGAGAAAAGCTTTTTTAAATATGGAGATTGACTTAGATTGTCTTATTACGAGATCAAGGACTGCACATACGCAGCTCTCTAACCTGAGGTCCTGATAAAGCATATCTTTCGATGTTCCCCTTATAGCTCCGGTTATTACAAGACAAGCATTACGTTGTACGGATTCAACTCTTTTACAAAAAGATTCATTATGAGGCTAATCGTATACTACGTCAGCACAATCTAAACGGGGACGCACAAATGATTTGTACAAAGTGAGCGAAGATTTTCTAGGCAAGGTGCAAGAGAGTTGTTTAACAAGACCTATACCTTTATTCGCTACAAAAATCTTATTATTTAAATGGTGAACAAATGTCAGTTTCCTATCAAGAAGATTTACAGCAGATTCACTTCCTTTAACACAAATGATATGAGATCAAGCCCCGGTGATTTATTTAATTTCAAATTGTTATAATTATATTTCTGACTACATTCCTCAGTTACCCTTGAGTTACCCTTTGAAATGTTTTATGTAACGTAAAAGTTTGAAGTCGTTACATTGTTATAAATATCTGCTGCTCTTGGAAAAAGATTCACCAGATTAGTAAAAACGTTCCTAATAAAATCTTTGAAGACATCAGCAATTTAAAGATTATCAAAAATTTTTCACCTTGCTGCCGGCAAAAATTTAATTTAGAGGATGTTTTTTTTTGGTTTTTAAATTCCTTTTTTTTTTCAATGATTTCCAAATATCTTTTGGTCCGCCATTATTTTCGGTAAGCTTATTTGAATAAAATTTGTTTCTTTTTTCTTTTAATAGTTCCATGAGTCATTTTAACATTATCAATAGCTTCATATTTTGCAAAATTTTCTTGGTTTTATCTTTAGTTAAGCAGATCCTACTATAGTTGCACATGCTTCTAAATCTTATAGACTTTCTAGAGCCAGTTCTAAAACTAATTAATTTACGAGTACAAAAAATTGGCTGATGATTCTAAAGATAAGTTTCGAGAAATACATGCTGAGTAATTTTGTCTTAGGCATTTTTGAGGATGTGATTTAATTGGAAATAGTTGCCGAATGTTACCCGTGTGGGATCTCTAATTAGTTGGGTTATACGAAACATAGTCCTTTATATTTATTCAAAAGACCATTTGGATTGACATTTCTGTTGCCAAGGACATAGTTAGTGTTGTCCAAAAAATTAACGCTTAACTCTCCTAGGATAAATAAACCTTTTCTATCTTCATGGACGATGTGCAACGTTTGAGTTAGAGATTCGAAAAGGTTGTTAAAACTATGCGCACTGTAAACTCTACCCACAGTAAGAAGTTGAGTATGAGGAAGGAGATTACCAACAAATATGTTTTTGATAACATTTTAAGGTGAAAAGTTCATTGAATTTTAAAAATCTCTAATGTAAAAAAAAAACAAAACTTATCTGCCGAATCTATTTCTGTCTTTCCATAATATTTATTAAGTAGAAGTGCAAATAAACGACTCAAATTACAAAATAAAAAAAAATAATTCTATAAAACAACGTAATTTTAAGTCTTGATTCTATATATCTCCCAGTTGATAAAGAAAATAACAGTTTTAGGAAAAAGCTAACATGATTGAGATGAAAAAAATTTACATTATTGATAAAATTTTTGTGAACAGTTATTGTTTTTTTTGGCCTAGTTTTATCGAACTGTTTGACGGCCACACATTATGAATGTAAATCCTCGAATTAGCTATAATAACGTTTTATAAAAGTTCGTTCTTCTACCTTCATTGCCGCTGATATTCAAATGATCACATAGAAGATATCTTGATCTTGTTGGTATTTTTGCTAATGACCAAGCTAGTACTATTATCGGCAACTTTGATTTTTAGTTAAACGTTAGCTTAGTTTGCAGCTTTTTATTGCATGAATCATTACTTACAATCCCTGGAGAGAACCTTAGGCGGTTTCTGAGAAATTCCATTCTATAAATACATCTTAAGTTAATTGATTATCTATATTAAGATTTTTGGGTTCTTTGTGTGCTACTTCCTGGTGAAATACTCTCTAAGTATTAAATTTTAATATGCTATTCCTCGGGCAGTTTGTTTTTAATTTTATGGCCCCTACTCGATTTGCACATGCTAATTCCGAGTTAACGGGTCCATAAATTAATACTCTCTTGGTACTTAGTTTTTAATGTACTACTTCCAAATGCTTGGTTTGCTAAAATACAGTTTTTTTTAATAGTTTAACCGACGCCAGTATGTAAATTAATTTCTTGTTGCGCATCTTATATTTAAAAATTAACTTCTAAATCCCATCAAAATCAGATCATCTCAAAAATCACCAAAATAAACACTCTATAGACCCCCTCCTAAAATTTAATCTTCTATAACAATTGCTGCTGTTTTGCTGACGTTGCGGAGGCTTTGGATATAAAACACGAAAGTTTCCGGAAATATATGATTTTAGCTTCTCAAAATTGAGGCTCTGCAAACTTTACAATGTATAAGAATGGTCATCAACCCCCTCTGATATACTCCACTTAACCATTAAGGAAAATCACGCTCATTTAGATCTACTTTTTTTGCAATCAGAGGAGATCGTACGCCGAAATAAAGCAATAAAACTCTCGTTTTTTATATTAGTTAGCAAAATAAAGTTAATTAAAAATTTTAAGCACGACTAAGAAGGTATACTGATAATCAATTCTTTGTATTTGATTATTTATCCTCCTACAGCCATCACAAATCTGATAGTTAAGTTGTTTGAAGTTAAATAAGTTATCTCAGCAGCAGCTCTGATCCATGCAAACAAACCTTGAATAAACGAATAGTATGAGAAAATTTATTCTAACTAAAAACATTATTTTATGTGTCCAAGAATAACATTCTTATAATTTTTTAAATATAGATATTTTGTTGTGTATTTCTATGTAATAAATTCAAGGGAAAAGTCAAAAATTAAATCATGATAGGGTTAGAAAAAAAAATTTTTTTGAAGTGAGACACAGCAATTTTATTGATAGCTTGATTGCAGTGTACCTCACACTAAAAATTTAGGAAAATGTTTCAAACACGACTTAATACGCCAGAAACAAAATAAGAAATATTTTTAAAAATCATGCAATTTTTTAAGAGAAAATCATCGCACCTTAACTTCACCACAAGTATTCTAAATTTAAGATTAACATACACCCAGACGACTGACTATTAAAATTTAGGACTTTAAATAAAAAATATAATTAATATATGTCAGACGAGATACGACTAAAAATAAAATTTGCAACATTAGCTGCTAAAATTAGACCTGAAAGTTCGTTCCAATAGAAATTTTTCTTTAGCGTTACTATACGGTTGCAAATTTGCGAGAATCTTGACTTTATGATATTATGACCATGTAAACATTATGACCTTACAAACGTTCTTTCAATTACAATGATAGTGTATCAGGACATTAGTAAGTTAACTTAAGGAAAACAAGGTATCGGGTGAATATTTGCTATGTACTTAAAAATGTTATCATTTACACCCTGATGATTGTCGATTTTTGCTATATTTCAGACTTTCATTCAGTTACACGTGCTCCATGCTTCTATTATGTATTTTCATGAAAAAAAAATATATATTTTGATTTTAAAATATTTAAAATGGTTTGACCAAATCGTAAAAGCAAGAATCAAACTTATTACATCACCATTACATTATATCAATCAAATAGAAATATTTAATTTCGTATTAAAGAATTAAAAAATACAAAAATATTTGCTATTGTGATCTATTTTGAGAATTTTACCAAGACAGTTCTCAAAAAAAAAAAAAAAAAATGAATAGATGACAAGGACCTTGTTTAAAAAGTTGTTACCATGGTGATTAGAAAAAAAAAAAAAAAAAAAAAGTTCATTCCTGTGATATGGACCCGATACAGTCATAATGGAATCAAAAAATAAAATATAAAGAAAATATAATATGGTTCGACTACTATTCTCATAAAATTAGTTCATCTAATTTACAAAATAATTTTATATCCTTAACCCTATTCATAATGGGCTTTTTTTGAGACCCTTCATGAAATTTTGTAAAATTTTACATCTATAGCTTTTTCACTTTGCATGATATTAAAAAAATCAGTAAAAATGGCGCAATTTTTTATGATGTCATCGATTTACTGAATCCATCTTAATTCTGCTGCAATATTTTGCCCGAAATTAGATAGTGGTTACACTATCATGAAATGGTGGGCTCGAACAACGTACCTTTACACTACGATCTCCGTAGTTGGTTTCCTGCGCCACGGATATCAACAAAGTCCACTGAATCGTTTTTAACAAAAACTACTATTTTGGTGTTCATGTTAAATTATTGATTACAATAGATGATTTTTTCTTAATTTTTTTCTTTTTTTTTTAATTTTTTAATAACGTAAAAATGATGATTCTGAAGGATATTGAGTTTAGATTTAGGGAAAAAAAATTTTTTTTGGTCCAAAACTTGTTAAAAATTGTGACGTCGTGAGAAAAATTAACTATTTTGAAAAAAATAAAATTGTGAACCATTAATGTATTTTAGGAAAAGTTATAAACTTTACAGAAGATAACACAAATAATAAAGAAGTTATATTTAAAAAACAGGTGGAGAGGGGGGAGGGGGTGGGACAGTATGAATAAGGTTAACCCCATAAAAAAATTCTTTGTTATACTCGATAGATTTCTATTATCAATAGTTATACTCACAAGAACAGAAACATCTATCAAAACGATACAACAAATATTAATCTTTTGATGAATTCGTTAGGAAAATTTTTATTTCCAGACACATTTTTAAATAATATTAAAATCCTGTTATAACTGCTAATCCTTGCTGGTCTAGGTTCTAATTCGTCTCCAGACAAAGCTATACTTTCGAAAATTTTAGAAAACATAATCGAAAACTATATAAATGAAATGTGCTGCAACCATTTGTCTATAAGCGATATATTAACACGAACCAGCTGTTTTAAAGTCTCATTAAAGATTTTATCCGTTTGTTATTGATTTATGAAATTTTACACCTCCAATAAAAATTTTTAAAATTATTCTAGCCATCCGTGAATTCCAAACCCTTCTCCTTCCCCTCCTTCTTATAAACAGCATCAAAAAATATTGCTGAAAATTTTCACAGTTGATCTTCTGAAAAAATTTCTTAAAATTAGAATCCGAAAAATAAATCCCAGTGAAATGTATTAAAAACGATAAATTAATTTCCTGCATAATACATACGTTAGGGTGTTCGAGAAGTGGATTTATTGCAAAAGCTAGTTGAGTAAAAACAGTTTTATTGAACCTGCTTAAATATTATGTAAAATCTTATACACTTGTTTTGTGCGCTTTCAGACTGTCTTCAAGGATTGTTTAAAGCCTAAATACCAGGCAGGTCATGCAAAGTCAAAATGAGGATAAATCACTACGTTGCATAAAGAAAGTTTTATAACTGGTTTTAAAAATATTGTTTTCTATGTAGAAACCAAAGTTTAGAATTAATTTTATCTAGCACATAATTACCCATTCTCTCGCCAGTCAAGTTTTGATCTAATGTACACCCCAGGTATATATTAGGTGTAGATCTAATATATTAGGTGTAGATCTAATATACACCTGAGGTATTTTGTTTAGAGGATTAAACAAATCAAACAAAAGTTATCTACATAGAGAAATTATTAATTCTCGGTTTATTGCTTGTTTTTTGTCAAACAAAAAGGGGTCCAAGATTGATCATTGAGGAACCACACATTTCACTACTTCCTCAATGGAAAGTTCGTTATCCGTTTTTGACTTAAATTGTCTATTTGAAAGATAGAATCAGAACCAAGAAACCACATATTCTGTTACTGGTTATTTACGCCTGGTTTAATAAAAATCATTTTATTTGTAAATAGTAAGTTAAGATCTACAATCCAATGGAAGTAATTATGCATAAATCAATTAGATTTTTTAATCATCAAACACATCTTTTACCTTATCTATTTTATCTAAAATATCGAAGGACAGTATATAAAGCGTTCGGTGACAGTCTAATAGAATTTATAAGAGACGATAATCAAATTACTCTCGATGGACGCAATAACGGTCTTATTTGAAATATATATATGGTTTTTAAGACAATTGTTTAAGATTTCCCCCTATTTCCCCAAAAATTCCATTGTTGTAAATACTGAAATTTTGTTATTGTATAAATTTGATGCAGCAATCTAATAGTATTTTACCTTCAACTCGTCTTTCCTAGGTATGGACTTTATTACTGACCACTGGTATGGAATTTTTTGTTTTCTCATTTTTTTTTCTTGGTTGCAAACGTTTTATTGCAGAGGAAATCATGTTGAATTATATATCTCAATTTTAGGCTACTAATATTGATCAAGCAAATAATTTATTTTCTCATTATTAGATCATTATCTTAACAGACCACTCATAGTAAGCAATATCATCTCAAGAAATAAAAAAAAAAAAACCTTTAAACTTTAAATATAACTGGTTCTTGACAATTTCTTGAAAAAATGCAATTACCTTATGAGAATAACGATTAACTACCTCTAATCAAAGAAATTTTAAAATAGTTACAAACTGTTGAATTAATCTAAAGGATTTTCGATAGTTCAATCGCCAATGCTTTTGGAAGACAAAATCACAACAAACTGATCTTATCCTTAATTATTATCTTCGATGGTGGATTAGAGCAGTTCCGTCTCCTCCCAGTTTAGTTCTATACACTTAACCAACTCGCACATGGTCACTTATATCAAGGAAGTTCTAATATACTAATTTCCTTAAACATTCGATAAAATAACAACCCATCAAAATAAATTTTGTGGGATACATGCTTCACCTTACAGAGATCATTCAATAAATTTTTTTTAATTATAACTATGGTCAATATTCTGACTGCTATATTCCCATGTAGATGTTAGATAACTTTTAGCAGGAGAATTGATGATGGTAGATGTTTACTTGGTTGCCAACGTGATTCTATTATTATTATTATTATTAAAAATCTGAGTAAAATTTATAATTTTACGTTAGCATTGTGGAGCTAGATTCTACCCCACTTCACTGTTTGTTCTCAAATACTTGATAAATGATCTTCCAGCCAAGCCCCTTATCTTTCCCGCTTTTTTATTTTGTTATATAGCAAATTTCTGGTTGTAAGATATATGGATTGCTTTGCACACAGTTTTTACAACAATGTGATACCAAATTTAGTAAATAATTTACTAAAATAATTTAGAAAATAAAAACTGTTAAAACTTCAAAGTTTCTTTAGCCAAATATTTATTTTTAGGTATACAGGCATGTGTTTGAAGTGGCTTGCCATTTTATCAGCGTCGTAATTTATCAAAAGTAAAATAATCCGCGGTGTTTTTTTAAGAATAAATACAGCATCACAACGGAAGAAAGTGTGTCTTGAATTTATAATCTACATAATGACATTTTCTTAGCGTAAAGGATGTTAATATGACCTTTAAAAACATTGGCTTAAGACTAAATGTTTATTTATTAAAAATCCACAGAAATGAGTATCCTGAGATTTTCCTGCATTAAATAAAAACTTTAAAATAGTCCTGTTTAACTCTTTACTTCAAGTTGCGATGACATGAATTGAAAGCTTTGTATCGTATTAATAGGAGATTATTTGATAAATAAAAATTTTTAAAAAGCATTGTCAGTAAATTTATCATTTTGTCACAAGGTTTTTTTCAGACTTTAGCTATTAATTCTATATTTTAGTTTAATTATATATATAGCTAGATAATAAACAATATAAAGACCTGTGAAATAGATAATTCATTTCTTATTTTATAATTACGAATATATTAAAGTAACAGATGGCGGTAAATCCTGAGTTCGCTGCAAACTATTTTAAAAATATAGCTTTAGGGTTAGAGTTTTAGGATACGGTTATACCGTTACCTTACATCCTGTGACATAGGTTTAGGGCAAGAAACGACTGACATAGCCCTCATATTGGTAATATTGTTCACCCGCAAATATTTTTTTACGATTTTTACTGTTTCCGCAAAGTAGCTTGCAGCGAACTCAGGATTTAACGAAACTTCTAAGCAATACTTTGTGTTTTTGAAAACGACAGTTCATAGATTTTAGTTACGTTTTATTAAGAATATCTCAAATCTTCCAAATACTGGCCCTAAATATTGTACAGATGTAATATCTGATGTATTTAATTGTTATATTTATTAATTGATTGACTATTTATTTTACATTCTAAGCAATGAATTGATTCCACGTTAAGTCATTGTGAAGTTTATCAAAGAGCTTAAAATATGTCTTCATAGAAATTGTAATTTAAACAGTGATTCGTCATGCTCTAGGAAAATATTTGTATGTGACAGGATTAAAAATCAATAGCTTTTAACGTAAACGATATTTAAAAATATGACTTAATAAAATTGTTAGAAAGCGTTTTTTTCTTATATTTAAATTAATTTCTTCCATCTTTAGATGAAAATTTTCAGAATATAAAAAAACAATTGATAAATTAATTTCATATTGGTTTGTCGTGAGCACCAGAAAAAAGATGTTTAATTCGAGAAGAGCTTTGTATATATTCTTGTGGTAAGTGCGACGCTACTTGTTTATTTTTGGCGTGACAGTTTAAAGAATGTACATAATTTAGAATGTATAGCATATAAATATAGTGTTCATGATCATTTCTTAAGTTTTTACTTTAAAAAAAAAGTTAGCAAAGCTAAGTATTTATTTAATTAAACTTGAAAATCCCCGCCCATATTTTTCTCGAATCTCTCGATCACTGCTTACTCGTAATTATATCGAGTACATAAAAACACTGCTACATCGTGGTTAAAAGAAAAGCCAAAAAATTTTACTTGCATCCAAAAGAATAAGCAGCTAGAGTTAACCATACTTAAATAAAAAAAAAACCTTGTTTGAAATAACCATAGCGAATTTTTCGACAAAAAGACTTTTAATGCGCTTTTCTTAATGACCTTACAATCACGCATTTTATGTTCATAATAAAACAAAATCTGATTTCGTCGTTTGCTAAAACAGATAAATTATTTCCATCTATACATGACAGTGAAAGAGAAATTTATAATTCTAAAGAAAAAAGAAATATACGAAGTTATATATAGTTAAATATATTTTTGAATAATATTATAATAATATTATAATAAATAATATTTATTCCAGCTGTACATCTTAACCGATTATGTTGAGCTATTTAGTTGGAAAATTTCAGAGGAAAAAGTTCTAATTTAAGAATTAATTTTATGTTAAACTTTTTTAGTTTGTGTGTGCTAGATAGTTCGTTTGGAGGTCTTTTCAATATAATCAAAATATGCGACCGAAGGAGAAGTCTAACTACTACACAGATAAAACTATGTAATAACTATTTTGATCATATGGCATATATCATCGATGGAAGAAGAATAGCTCTTGATGAATGCGCGAAACAATTCAAAGGAAGAAGGTGGAACTGCACATTCCCTGAACCCGATATTATACCTTTCTTACACCCGTATATGCCTTTAGGTAGGAACTTTTTTTTCTTCTACAAAATCTTCTGTTTATCAGAAATTATCAGAAATAGAAATAATTTTTCTGGCTAAATGTTTGGTCGAATGATTAAAAAAAATCGCGTAGCTGTTCTTTTGAAGATGCGGTAAGCCTCTAACAGGAGATTTTGGATTTCGCATTTCTCATTTAATTTAGAGAACCGAAATCACTGAATGCAATATGGAATTTTAAACCAAAATAGTTTATTGTCTTTCAGTGAATATTGAATAAATGAAAACTTATGCTTTGATGCGAATAAATCGTAGAGGTTAAATTACCTCAAAATTATTTGGAGTAAAATACATTTACCTTTTTTAATTTTAAAATAACTGCAAGGGATGCAAGAGCGGCTTGAACTTAACCGATCTTTTATTTGCAATTTAATATACATCATTTCATGGAATCTGAATAATCAAAACTTTCGTAAAAATAGCATAACCATAAAAATACGATTTTATATCCAACATTGAGTTGAACTTTAACCGAACCCCCTGGTGGATTAAATTTTACCCGAACCCCCTGGTGGATTAAATTTTACCCGAATCCCCTAGTGGATTAAATTTTTTGAAAAATATTGTTTTGAATTATTTTTGATAAAGAGAAAAAAAACGATTTTGATAAAATTAATCAAATCTTTTTATAGCAAATTTTGTTATCCTTTTCCCCTCAAATAAGTACAAAAAGACTCTTTTAATGTTTTTAAATATATATTTTGTTTTAAGACTGCTGGGAAGCTCGTTCAATTGTCCACAATTGATAAAGATTTAAAAAAAAAATGCTTTAATGTTTCTATAACTTTTTTTTTTGGTTTATAACATGTTTTCCTGTCACTAAGTTACAGTAAAAGATTACACAAAAATTGCGCGTGGTATTTTATAGTGCTCCTTTTAACTATTTACTTTGATACGGAAAAAAAAAATAGATCTAGACTATTTATTCATCCCTTTCAAAAAAAGTTTTTTCGATGCTTATCAATATATCAAAAACCTACTTAGCTATTAATATAACTAAATAACCTAAAATGGATTAAAAAAAAATTCATATTTGCATTACTATTAGATGAGATAAAAAAAATGGAGACAATAAATTATTTTATATCTTGAAGAAAAATTGCTCACATATTTTAAATAAGAGGGGTAAATCTTTATTTACCTCTCTTATATAATATTCAAGAAGAATATCGCCATTGGTCATTGTATATAAAAGAAAATTTTTCGTCTAACCATTTATTTAAACAGCTTGTTCTTGAAAACTCTGTTCTATTTAGAATTCTTGACCATCTAAATAAAACTTAATTTTTACTGCAACATAAAATTTTTAGTATACCGAATCTAAGCGTTACTTGGATAATGTGTATATGTAGCTACGGATGAACCCCTAAATCGAACACCCCAAAAAACTGAAATATAAAATGAAAACAGTGAAGCCAAGAGATGAAGAGGATCAATAAAGATTAAGAGGATCAATACAGATGAAGAGGATCTATAAAGATGAAGAGGATCAATAAAGATCATTTAAAAGTTTACTTTCATACCTTAAGTTTGCAGTGCATATCAAAATAAACAAACGAGTGTTAAAAACTTTCTAATTACCATTTTTCTTATACTTTTTTTTTGGAAGTTATGCCAAAGAAAACCCTTTTAAACAAACACGAGTCTAATACTTTTGCAAGAGGTAGTCTTAGTACCTTCCCTCTTAGCATATAAGGACGCTAATCAATATTTTTATTGGATGCGTAAATGATATTACCACCCACAGTTACAGATTCCTCAACCTTGGAACAACAACAGTTAGTCGTATATAGAAATATGAAAAGGTCGTAGGACTCAATATTGATCCTTGTGGAACACCAAACATTGTTCCTTGTGGAACACCAAACAAGACGTTTAACCAGTCACTTGTAGACAAACCGATACAGATTTGGTGTTTCTGGTTGATGAGGTAATTTATTATAAACCTCGGAGCGTGAGCACAAAATACTGCATGCCTCTAGTTTTTCAAAGGATAGATCAAAACAACCAAAAGCTTTAAAAAGTTTCATTAGGACTGTTTTAACCTTACCTTTGATGTGAAGTAACCTTTAGCAGATGATTTTGATAGATATAACCTGCTCGAAAGCCATATGGGTATTTAGAAAACTCCTCTTTCATGAAAAGTTTCAGTTTGTAATCTCTTTTCTATGATAATAATCATATCAGCTCATTTGATCTAGTTTGGAAACTTGCATCTCTCTAAAAAAGAGTTGAAAGATTTCAAGTAGATGCCCATTGGGTTACTCCTAGTTTCATTTCTTCAATATCACTTACTTTGAGAAATTGACATTTAGAATTTCTTAGTATATATCATCGACCAAAATATAATAAAATTAGATATATCTACCAAGAAATTTAGATACAGGATTATAATAATTTTTTCAAAGTATGTAATTGTGTTCTTTCTATTTTCATTTTCAAATATTAGAATCCTCTGTAAACAAGCCAAATCTTAAATAGTTTTTAACAAAATCAACTATTTTTAGTAATTTTTCACAGCTGTTTAAGTTTTGGCGATATGGTTTGCACCAGCACTCCTATCAAAACTAAAAAAAATTTATCGTCGACAAAAACATGCATTAAGCTTAATTTACTTCAAAGACATTATTCCTGGATATCTAATTATAGAAATGATAATTACTTGACGTAATTGAAAAACTATTTCTTAAACAATAATTTTTTGTCCAAATCTATTGCCATGGTATGTAGAATATCGACTATTTCAGAGCATTGCAACAAATAGCAACATGATCAAAATTTTGAACTATCACCAGCAGTTTTTTGATCTTACTTAGTTTTGTGCATTTTCTTGTTTAGTATTTTGCCCATAGTTATTAGAATGCAATATTACCAATGTTTTCCGGATAAACAACCTCGTTTGATAACAAACCCTATAAATTCTATCTTTTAATTATTTTTTCGAGTCTCCTTTAACGTCCGTATTGTTTTCTCAAGCGTAAATAGCTGAAATTAATAAAACTTTTCTATTTACGTTTTGAAATTTTGATAAATACATTTAAGATTTAATTATTTTAATAAATTTATAAATATAGCTTAAAATCCTATTATGCTTGCAGTGATGATAAAGCGATGATAAAGCGATAGGATAAGTAAATACATAAGAAGATTATCAAATAATTTCCTTTCTCATAGTAATAGGCCAGATAAAATATTCCGTTGATTAGGTTTAAGATAAAATTTTACCTCTAATGTTTATACGTTTTATTCAAAAAATAATCAAATTTTGCAATTTTTAAATAATTACTTAAAACAAAATCACAATCTTAGACGATGTTGGAACTTTGAATAGAGTTTCTTAATGAATGTGTGCATTCTAAAAACTTTTTCTGGTCACATAGCCATTCAGTGACAATTATGTAACAATAAATAAAATCTTTTTTTTTTTCACTACACTATAACAACAAATTTACGTTTTATAATTTTATATTATTACTTTTATATTTTTCCCTAGAATCACGTGAAACAGCATTTGTTCATGCAATTATTTCTGCAGCGTCTATGTATACAGTAAGTCGCGCTTGCATGGAGAATAAATTATCCTCGTATTGTTCATGCAGTCAGGAGGACCGACCCGAAAATCTTCCCTCTGCACACCTTTGGAAAGGATGTGGGGACAATTTACCGTATGGTTATACTTTCGCCAAAAGGTTTGTCGATGCTAAAGAAGAACTTGTTGACGAATCTGTTGAAAAATTTTCACGGGTACTTATGAACTTGCATAATAACGAAGCAGGAAGATGGGTATGCTCTGTTAGTTTAAATTTATGCATAAGGACAAAAAGTAAATAAAAAAGTGAAATATGAGAAGAAAAAAACCGTATCAAATTTGATAGGAGAAATTTCTTTTAAATTGGGGATTCACTCAAAATTCTCAAATAAATTATTTCTCAAATAAATGCCTCCTTCTTCACTAAACTAAATGCAAAAAAATCATCGCAGAAAAAAAACATGAAAAAAAAAGTACTTTTTTAAAGACAGAAAGAATTACCACAGATTCGGTTACGTATTCGTAGTGAAACTGGCCATATTCTCGCTCGCCTGTGTAACTACAATTTGTCTTCAAATTATATTTATTTAGATTAGAAAAATTTCCTAATGTCATTATTTTATATTCATGTGTTTTTTTATTATGTTTTTTTTATGTTTTTTTATTTATTTTATTTTGAATTCTTTTAATTAAATTTCTTTTCGAAGCATGAATTTTTACAAAAAATTTGCCTAGAAAATATTTAAAAAGAAAAAGGCATGAACGGTATTTGACTCATGCTATTCCTATCTCTAGCTGGATTAACCGTTATGTGGCTTACGATTAGAATCATAGCAAAAACCTTTAAAAGGAGGTTAAAGACATACTTTAGCAGATTTGTTTTTTTATGTTCACGGTGGTAGCACTAATGCTTAACTGTTATAAGAACGACATTTTTGTATGATCTAATAATGGCCCCAAATCGCTAATGTTTTATTTTTGAATCATTAGAGATTTCATTTATATACAAATTTTTTGACATCATTAGCTTGATAACGTGGAGTATTTTTTCTGGTATAGCCCCAAACTCTAAAAGAAAATAACTCTAAAAAAAATAGAATCTCAACAATCGGGTGTAAAATTTTTATTAGAACATCGCTTTGCATTAATTTTTTTATGAAATTATAATTTTGCCCTATATCTTTTAGGCGGTATTTGACAAGTCCAAAATTCAGTGCAGATGCCACGGTGTATCAAAAAACTGCGCAACAAAGACGTGCTACCGCCAACTATCACCTTTTAACGAAGTAGGTGATAGACTAGAACAATTGCATCAATCTGCTATAAGTGTCAAGCTTTTGCAAAAAGGGGAGGCAAGTAACACAGAAATGAAACTAGTGGAAACAAACTCAGAATTTAATAAGTTTTCTTCTAAAGATTTGGTTTATATAAAACGTTCTCCAAGTTATTGCGAAAGAAATATTTCTAATGGGTCCTTTGGTACACGTGGCAGGAGATGTTCCCAATCGAACCTTATCTTAAACGAGTGCAGTCATTTATGCTGCGGTAGAGGTCACAATACCAAACGACAAATTGTAAAACAAGATTGTTCTTGTAAGTTTATTTGGTGTTGTGAAGTGCAATGTAAGACTTGCGAAAAAGAGGAAAACGTTAGTTATTGCAAGTAAATGTTGTAAATAAGCACGCGCATCCGTTATTTAGCAAATGCTATACAATAACACGATATAATAACGAAGAATTAGTAGTATAACTTACAAAAATGATGGAGAGTCGTAGTGATCAGAAGAGATCGGGACCCGCAGTTAAAAAACATTCAGAAAATGAAGCACATTGGCATGGACTGCTGATATAAATTATTTTGTAAATATTAAACAAAGCCGCCGTTCAAAAAAAGTGTGAAAATGTCTATCAAGTGGAGGAATTAAAATATTTTAAACTTACACACATGTTATCAAACCAGACCTCAGTTTTTAAAATTCTATAAAGTTATAAAGAATAAAAAACAACCTTCCAAATTGCATAAAAAAATAATTTTCTTTTCCCAGTTCAAAGGATACACATATTATGGCTTTGCAACAAACGTAATTTAAGTTTGGCTCAATGCAAGTACTTATGAATTATTTGAATTATTTGTTTAAAACCCTGATAAGAACTTTTTAGGCTTGGAAAATAGAAAAAATAACCACATTCAGGTGAAAAGAAAAATTAGACCATATTATGGTTTAACTTGAATTAAGTTTTATTAAAACAAATTTATAAGTGTCACTCATTAAAGTGATATTTTTTTAAGGAAACGCAGAAAAAAAATTAGCCGTGAGAGATAAGTGCTTGTTGAAATTATGAGAAGATTGTTTGCGGAAGAAAAAAAGTATTAAGTACTGATAATTAAGTGAGAAAAAAATTTTCTACAGAGTTTTGAGGGCTATTTTATCTGATTGATAACCTACATTCTCTCCCAAATACTACATCCTTAATCTACCATAATCTTCCCCGAATAAGCCTATCTATTCATTCCGCTTACATATTCTAAGTATCGAATAAAAATTAATTGTTCATATTGTCTATATTTAATAAAATTCGAGTAAGAATATCTAAATTATCACGCAATGATTGTGATTCGATATCCACTACTCAGGATTTTTAATATTATTAAGGAAGAGTGATAAATCAATATCTTCTTTGAGCAGCCTTTTAATTTGTATTATTTGTTCCGAGCAGTGCAAATCTTTTTACTTAACTATAAATCTGCCCTCTCTCATCTGTCTATGTTGACCAAAATGTCTTTCAAAACAAACATAGCAAAAAATGATTTATAATTAGGCTTTATATAAAACGCAGAAAGATATACAAATGTAAGTTTTTAGTTGAAAAAATAAATTTTACACCCACAAAAGTTACACTCACAAAAGTTACACAGCGAATTAACAGCCCAAAGATGGAATAATTTGAAGAAGATGTAAATGAAACGGGAGCAGGAAAAAATACATTAGCTCTGCAAAAAAGTACATTATTTTTTGACTGATTTGTTAAATTACGAGTATGTGGTGATAGTAGAAAGAAATTTATCGAGATTAAATATATCAAATCTATGTCGTTCCTTGAGTTTAAAGTAAAGTGTACAAGAATAAAAGCTAATTCAATGTTTTAGCCCAAAAGAGGTGTTAGAAAATCCTTCTCTTACAGTGTCAACAAAATCTGATCCTGAATTTAAATTTTAAGTACCTTGGTCAAACTTGAAATGAGTGCATTCTTGGTAAAATTTAAAGTGAGTGAGATGGAAAAAGACCCTAAAATTTTATACTGTAAAAAGAATTTTGTTAATGAATTCGCTGAAGATCTGCAAAAGAACTCAAGTAAGGCTGTCTGCAGTTTTTTTTTTTTTTTTTTTTTTTTTAAACGTCAGAGAAAGATGTAAATACTTCTCCAAACAAAGATATAAACTCTATATTAGTAAATTATAAGCAAATGAAACAAATGATTAAAATATTTTCCAGAGTAAATCATATCGTTAAATAAACCAAGGAAGAACAGACGTTCAGCATCATTATTAAGGCAGAGGTTCTTAATTAAAAGTACTAACAAATTATCTAATGATAAGAACGAAATTCATTTCATTTTCAATTTCTCTTATCAATTTGATGAACAGAAGGAAAAAAATAATAATGAAGATCTTTTTTGCTGACTCCGCAGATTTTCGAATTTTTGAAAATTCGTGCCTAAATTCTGGTCGATCATTTCATATTTTGTCTCGCCTTCCCATTTTATTATTAATAATATTTGAACAGTAGATATAATTAAACCGAGACAATATTGTCTCGCCTCCCCATGTATTTATTAATAATATTTGAATAGTAGAGAATAATTCAATCGAGACAATAAAATATGATATCTTTGCTGTTAGTTCTTTTGTAGTTTTCTGCTATCATCAACTACCATATACCATTTTTTAACTTTGGCTTACCAACAATCCCACCGTTCTCAGTTTTCATTATCATTATCCAGCCAATGAACAAAATGCTGCTTAATTAGTGCTTTAATGATGCGTTTATAATCTGATTCAACTGGCATTGGCCAAGCCATACCATACTAAACCATTACGTTCTGAAATTTCATTTTTTAAACTTTGCAGCCTTTTGGCCTCCTAAGTTTTCAAAGATTAAAACGAAACGATCTTCATCTTTTACTGCTGGTTTCAGGGTTTTTCTGCCCAGTCAACACTAAAGTCTGTATTAGCCCAGGCAATAGGCTGAAATTATACATCTACAACAGAATCCCAAGATTCTTTTTCAATTTTAGAGATGAAATATGAAATTCTTGGTTGTTCCCCCACTCTTCTGAAACAAATATTAAAAGAGCAAAAACGCTTTGCAGAATCTGACTAGCAGAAAAAAATTTGACTTTTCTCAAATTTAACACATGCAGGCTTGTTCGAAAGATATTTTAAAGCTGATAAATGAAAATCTAAAAAGAATATATTTAAAATTTGAATTTTAGAGATATACGGAAATTTCGTTTTGTTAAAAATGAGGGTAAGATTTATTATATATATTCATTATATATAAATACACTTCCAAAAAATAAATATTACCATGGATATTTGCACTTGGTTGTCGGTTTACGTGCAAAATCTAATAGTTCTACCTTAAGTTATTACAGATAATGGCAGTGTTATAGGTATTTTGGACAACCCATTAGCTCTGAGTAAATGGATGATTGCTGGACCTGAAATCACGAGGATGAGTCTAGCCAGTTACGAAGTTCCAACGCACATAGCTATTGTATTCGATGGAGCAGCAATCGGCCAAATTGTCCCTTCCATTAAGAAAACTTTTCAACAATACTCTAGCTCAGAGTTTAACAGTTTTATACAGAACAAGATTAAGCCAAAAACACGTGTCGTGTTTGATATATACAAAAAATACATATCAAAAGGAGGACGAGACAAGGAAAAGGAAGTGGTCGACGTCAGTATGTCAGATCTTTTTCCATGCAATCACGAAGAGGCAGACACCCGAATATTCCTCCATGTGTTACATCAAGTAAAAAATAGGCATAAAAAAATACCAGTTTTGACCGTTGTTACAGACGTAGCTACAATTACATTAACCAAATTTTTGAATTAGCATCACACGGTTTTGAATTGAAAACGGAAGTGGAAAACATTGGAAGCAGCTTCCAATTGACACATATGTTGAAGAGATTGGCACATTAAAATGCTCTGTATTTTGTTTTTGATATGCATATGTTGCCTGTGATACCGTTTCCTTTTTGTCAGGTGCTTGCATATTTTTTACTAAATTAAATATAAATTTATTTTTAACTACTAGGTACGCTCTGTTTATAAGTCAAAACTATTTTTTAGTTAGGATTTAAAAACTGATGCGCTATATACATAAGATATATTGTCGAATGTATTTATGTTATTGTTACAGTGAAGCATTTATAAATTGAATGGTCTTCAGGGCAAATAGTTTAAAAATGAATAATACTTCATGTTGCTTTCTGAGGTTTAAAACGTTTTTAACGTTAATGTACAGGTCGAGGGAAAGAAACTGCATGGAAAATTTGGAACTTACCAAGCCATGGTCTCATGGTTTATACGGCAAAACGGCTCAATTCTGGAAGATTTATCTAGAACTGATAAAAATGCAGTATTTTTCCCATACTGCAGTGCAAGAAAATGATTGGAATCTACGTTTAATTCATGGTAGTATTTTTTTCCATATTACTTTGTATTAAACAAAACGAATTATGCTCGCTACAGAACGCTCTATATTAAATCTATGTTAAATACTGATGAAGTATATCCTAGTTTAAATAAAATTCTGTAAAAAAAAAAAAAAAAAAAGGATTTTTAGTTCTTATTTAAGAATCTCATAACGTTAGTACAGCTATTGAGCAAACGATAAATCGTGATTCTAAAACTGTCGTGAAGATTATAAACTTTGCATCAAATGAAAGTTCAGTTTTGAAATGATCCCTAAACCGTTCAGAACAAGCAAAAAGTTCAAAAGCTTTATACGATTTATATGGAATTTATAAAGATACAAGTGTTTACAAACCATTGAGGCCATCACACCTGTTATTATCTAATGAGAAAGTTCAAAATTTAAAATTCTATCAGAATATGTGTGAATCATTTTGGGATTGAAATTGATAAGGCGGAGGTGGCACAGTGGTAGGAAAATTTGACTCCGGAGCGAAAGGTTACGAGTTCGACTCGCACCTCTGGCGGAAATTTATTTCTATGTTATCTTTGAGTTTCGGAGCAAAACTCATTGCGCAACGCAACGCTAGCTCAAATTGGTCGGGTTGTTTGGTTGAGCGAATTTCGTAGACGCAAATTGGCGTTCTAAGCACTCCAAGACCCGCCAAGTGGGCCCATCTGAAAATATTGTCTCGGCAATTTGTTGGTTCCCCACGTTAAATATAAACATTTTCATTCTCATTCTCTCATTCTCATTCTCATAAAACTAAGCTGGTTAATATTAGTTCCGGAGTACCAATATCCATGGATTCAGCCGATAAAATATTGTCTCTAAGGGAAACTGGAGACAAAAATTACATGCTAATATAAAAGAGATTAATGAAATTAATCGGTAGAATGGTCATTTTTACTTCTTTTTTTTTAAGCATTTTTGAGCACCTGGGATGGAGAACAGATTTTTGTTTTTTTTTCGAATTTTTTTGGGTTCAATTTTTAAAATAAATTCAAACTATCATCTATTTTCAAATGTCGATAAAAAATATCGTATTACGTAATGCATTATGTCACGTGCGTAAGCAAAAAGAACAGAAGAGATCGCTCAATG
>JAUZNK010017805.1:5991-21607 GCA_035046665.1 Euphysa ruthae
TTTGAAGTTATATAGTACTTCGTGTATGGTTTGAAGTTATATAGTACTTCGTGTATGGTTTGAAGTTATATAGTACTCCGTGTATGGTTTGAAGTTATATAGTACTTCGTGTATGGTTTGAAGTTATATAGTACTTCGTGTATGGTTTGATACACATATTTCTTCAATTTAACATAGCATCTTGAATATGCAGTGAAAAATTACCAATTTTTAAGTTTTATTTAGTTTTTGATCCAAAACATTGGTTTAAAAAAGGGTACTGCAGGCACATGTGAACTTTATGAAAAAAATTTTTGAGTTATTATATTAATAAACAGATCATGGAAAAAATAATGTGTTTTGTTTGTAGAGAAGAAGCATTAATAGTTTTAATTTTGTTCAAATGTTTCCTGTTATATTGTGATGGCATAATATATAAGTTTTACTTTCAGTTTTGTTTTTTTTTTTTTTTTAGTTAAAGTCCAGTTCCTGAGAATCTATAAATTATTCTGATGGAAAAAAAAAATTGCTTTCATAATTTTTTCAAGTTTATGGAGATTAACAAGTTGTTCTTTTTTTGTGCATTACTAAGCATAGTGTTCCTTTCCACATATTATGACAACTACCAGTTTAGTGTTTAACTAGACTAGTTTGACTAGTTTAGTATTACTAAGCATAGTATTCCTTTCCACATATTATGACAACTACCAGTTTAGTGTTTGACTAGACGTTTCATTTAACTGGGGATGGGCATTAGTTTTTAGCAAGTTTCTTAGAGTATGGCACCGAGTTATAAAGAACCTTTACTACTATAGATTGGCATTAAGAAGGGTATCCAGCAGTAAATTTCTCTCCAACATTTTCAAAAAGTGTTTAGTTCCATTTGTTTATAATGTTAGAATGTTAAGACTGAATCTTACTATAAATAAAATATATAATGCAAAAGTAGATTTCAATAAAATATCATTAACAATTCATCCGACCTTATGCAATTTTTGTATACAGTTTTGACAATTTCATTTTTGATATGGATAAATTTAGGCCTAAAATCAATGTTTTTGTTAAATTTAACTCCTGCCTGAAATGACGTCAGAGGAATTTTAAAATCAATTTAATGTTAGGACATTTATGAAGTTTTATAAAAATAACCTTTCAATAACCTGTTTGAAAATCTTTCCTTCCAGAATAGTATTGTGATATATTCTGTTTTTTATATTATTTGGTAACAATATTTCCTATTTATATTATGTTGTTTCGGACTTATTCAATTAAAACTATTGCAAAACTATCAATAATCAATCTTCTTAAAGTTTCTTACTAAGTTGCATACAAAACAAATTATTTTTCTTGAGTAAAATATAAAAAAATTAACCTTAGAAAATTTTAGCAGTTTTAGTTAGTTTCTCTTATAAATCACTTGAAGAAAGATCTTGCTGAACCAGAGTTAAACAGGTTTACAAATTTCTTAAAATCTTTCTATTCCTATATTAAGTGCTTTCGCTATAAATCGGCTTTGTTTGGTTTTCTTAACCCTTTGACAACGATGGGACCTCTGTGTCCCAGGATTTTAATGGCCTTGTCTCTTTTGTTGATAAACATTGGTAAGTGGTTTTCAACTAAAATAAAAATCAAAGTCATATAGTAATATTAGTCCTAAACTACAAATACGAGGCAAATAGGATCACTTCAGTTATGCATTAATTCAAATTTTTAGCTCATGCTTATAAATTCAAACGTTTGCCATGTGCTGTTTTTATCGTAGTCAAAGTGTTAAAGGAACTGTTAGCTTCTAAAACAATGTCATCTCATTTTGAAGAGCTTGAAAAAAAATGTGAAAGAAACTTTTTATCTTGTCAAAAAACATTTAGCAGTTCTTAAGAAGTTTTAGGTTTGTTAAAATAGATCATGAAAGTAATACCTTGGCATTTCATTGCAATATGTTGAGTAATTTTTTAACAGATTTAAACAATTTTGTAATACCAAACTTTGGATATAGAAATTAATCTGTTTAACTCTTTTGATATCACCTATATTTATGGGTTTTTAAGAGTAATTAAAAACAAGTAAATTTGTGTTAAATGCGTTTTTTAAACCACATAAACCTGTACATCAAAATAACACTAATATAACAGGACATTTGAAAATCTAAAATAAAAAAAGTTTTCCACAACAAAATTCAAAAGAGTGCATGAGATGACTTATTTTTAGTGGGTTTTTTTTTTTTTTTTTTTTTTTTTTTTTTTTTTTTTTTTATCATTCAAGGATAATAAATACTTAATAATACTTAATAATAATACTTCTAGAATGTGAAGTGAGAAATATCAAAAGTTTTGTATGAAAGGAAAAGTATTGAGAAGCTTTTACCAAAATTTGGTGATTGTGAATATTATAGTTCAGAAATAAAAGCTCAATCAAATACCGTAAAATGACGCATCTTCATACCTACGTGGATTTTAATAAACTAACTAATCGTAATTATTCGTTAGTTTTTTTTTACATTATGAAGTAGTGAGATGCATGTCAACGGTTGGATCATGCAATTGGATCATTTTCTCAGAACATGTTTTAATCAATATTTAAAGGATTTTTATTGATTGATTATAATGATAATATTGTTTTTGATTGAGATTTTTAAACAATGGGAAAATCTGCAATAACAAATATTAAGAATTTCTGAGCAAAACTTACATCAGAAAATATTTGCTAAACATTAAAATAATACGCTAGGTATTATATTTTAATATAGTGTTATATATGTACAGGCCTGGTCATGAGTGGCGTGCTATCGCACGTACACGTGCCCACACACGCCATAGTTCAATATGGTGTGCGGTCATCCCACGTCTGGACTTATCATAGAGGTGTAGTGTTCCAGAGGATTTTATTGTAAGCTTTTTTAATTATGAATTTTTATATGTATGAACTGAAAAAAATAATAACCTTGCAAAAACAATACTTGCATTTTTAAAAATAAATGCCTAAAAGAATAAACAATTTATTTTGTCTATGATATACTTCCTTTCTTAGCAACTACGAAGTTTACTTCAATTTTAACCTCATTCATTCAATTATTCATGAACTATAATCACTTTGTTTATATTTTGATGTATAATTTACAAACATTTCGCTTAAAACAATATTTAAAGTGCTAATATGATAGTTAAAATCATAGCAAACATGGGATTGTTAAAAATAAAAGTGACTTAATTAAAAGAAAAAAAAAAAAAAAATAAACAATTATCTCTTTTAATATTAGAAGACAATGCTTAATAAGTTAAAAAATAATATTCTGTTGACACGAAAAAATAACACTTAAGCATTTTAATTTTACTGAAATACTTTAATTTTTATTTATTGTATGTTTTTATAATCTTATTGAGATGCATATTTTGTCATTTAATGCACTCTTCGAGGTAGGATAAAAGTGTGTTTGTTTTACTTGAAGAACAGCTGGTAGGTTGATGATGAACCAAAACAGTTTTTTCTTTAGTAAAAATGCGAGAATATATTATATTTGATTTGCAGCTATGCCTCTCACCTCAATTTATTTTAGCGTCATAATCATAACATGCAAAATTTTTATCCCTCTACTTTGGCTAAAACAGTGCTTAAGAAAATACCAGACAAAAAATGCCTAGAAAAACATATATACGAAACGCGCTGCTCGATGTTCTTTTTATGGTTATATTTTTTTGTAAATATGACATTGAAACAGTTAGGAGAATTTATTTTTCATTAACGATATTTCTACACGAAAAGAAGCGTAATCCTATATAATAGTTATTGTTTACTATAGCTATGGGGAATAACAAACTTTCAAATAAAAATTAAACCACGTCCTTATGTATTTTTAAAAAAATACAGCAAATGATTTAATAACATCTTATTATTTTAAAAGAACTTTCAAATAAAAAAGAAATCAAAATCACTTTCTTATGTATTTTTATAAAAATACAACATGATTTAATAACAAAATCTTATACGCTAAGTTAATAATAAGTATATATATATATATATATACAAGCTATCACGGTAAATACGTTAAATTTTATTCTTGGCTAGTTCCTGGTTCATCTGTTGTTATTTAATTATGTCAAGTTATTTTATTAAGAAATAATCACATTTAAGCCTATTAAATAATTATTACGCATAATTTAATGTGTTTTGTATTACACAGTCATGTTTTTGTTGAAAGACGGCTCACAAGAGACTTAAATCTAGAATGGTGAGGAGAAACCTATTAATTCAAAATTTATCCAGCGGGCGAGAGCTAATCATTCAACAATAATAAAATTAAAAACAATGTAAATATGTAGATTTATTACAGCATATTACAGTCAAGGTGTTTAAAACCAACTTAAAATATCAATTGTAATATAAAAATTTACTTATAGAAGTAGAAATTTAAGTTGATCTCTCAAACTCATCTTTCTACATAACATTATAATTTTTTTAACTAAATCGTTTGCTAAATAAAATTTTACAATAAACGCTATTTAAAGAAATCTATTTTGATTATTAATTCTACAAAAGACGCTACTAATAATGAGAATGGATATTATATGAATAAATTGATAATCCAAGTAATTAGTTGGAAACAAGACGGAGAAATAGTTAATAACATGAATTTTATTGTTTGCTGACGATAAATTCGTATTTTTTGTGACTTCCTGTTAATAATTTAAGTAAAAAAAGTTCTATTATTAATAGGAAGAAGAGTTAGCATGTATAAATTTTAAAAGATCAATTCATATCTGATTGGTGCATAAACATAATAAGAGAATTTGTTGGCTAATATTTGTTTGCCGCCGGAATGTGCTTATAATTTAGTTATAATTTATTCAAGTAATTGGAAAATGGAAGGCGAAGCGAATAAAGTGTCGTAATAAAACATATTTATAAGATATAATTATAACAAGATGTTTCTCTACCCAATACAAAAGAAAAAACTTAATTGACTTGATACTTTCTTCTCTTTAAAAAGATATTCTGTTTATGTAACTTTTCTTCCCAACAACATTTTTTTTACAAAAGAAAAGTTTTTATATTGTTGAACATAACAAAAGGAGAACTTTAAACTAAACTGCAGTTCATTAGCAGAGAGACATTTAACTTGTTTTACAAACAGCTAGCGAAATACAGGGTGCTTTGAAAAGTAAAAAAAAAAAAAACAAATAAGAATTTGGGATCGCACACCTGAATGAAGACCTGCACGTGCGCACGCAATAGAAAAATAAGTGAATATAAGCGTTCGATGACCGCACATATGCTATTTTTTTTATGACCAGGCCTGTATGTATATGTATTATATTTCAGCTAAAATTTTAAACATACAAGAAATAATTTGTTTACTATGTGCACTAATTAGCCAAATTTTGGCGGATATACAGCTATGACATAGTTTAGACTTACATATAGACTTCAAAGTCTATATTTCTACATAAAGAGACAATATCATGTAGCTTTTGGCTTCTTTTGATTGCTTTTTTACCTAGCTTTTTATTGATACCAAGATATAACCGTTTGAAAAAAAATTGTAGCGATAGAAACAGTCTATATCTATCGTTCCTGAGGGAACGGTTTTAAGAGGCATGGTATCGAAAGAGTTAATGCTATCGCAATATTCTGAATGGTGTCTGAAGCCACGCTGTTTTAAAATATCTGTTTTGGGGTATAGTTTTAAAAATAATTATTTGAATAAAGAGAAGACATACTGAAATTTTCTGATTTTATTTTTCAGATAACATGGAAATCTGATGGGATATTAAAAATTGAATCGCAGTTTAGAAATTTTTATAACTTTTCACTGATGATTAACCGGTGTTCTGTAAAATAAACGATTCACATATTGTGATTCACAAATTGTTAATTGGACCACTGATACAAGATATGTCCAATTCAGTAAATAAGATATTGAATATTTAGGTTTGCTTTGCATCTTTAATTAGATTATCGAAATAACCCTTATCTTTGATATTAGTTAGTTAAGTTATACTTTATTCTAAACTGTGCAGTAATAAATATTATTGATATTTCTATATAGAATAAGTTACAATGATCTTGTAAATCACCTCAGATATTCCTGGTATTTTTTTTAAGAAAATATTGTGTGTTTCTCTGATTTAGTTACTAGATATTTAATTTCTCAATTGTCAGACTTTGGTACGTTTAAATACTTTTAAGATAAAGAATAAGAAAAATCCAACTGATTTATATATTTTCATGTATATTGTTATTGTATCTTTTATATATTTTTTTCTTAAGGAGGAACGAAGTAAAGTTGACGATTTACGAGGAACCCCAATGTCGGTTGGATCTCTTGAAGAAATAATTGATGACAATCATGCTATAGTTTCAACATCAGTTGGCTCAGAACATTATGTTAACATATTATCATTTGTAGATAAAGATTTGTTGGAGCCAGGCTGCTCTGTTCTTTTAAATCATAAAGTATGTACTACAATAATATTTAAATTTAAAAAAATCTGCAGTAAAATCTCTCAGCAAAGCCAACAGAGTTCTATGGATTCGTTTGTATGCTCATTGCAAATATGTTGAAATTTTAAAATTATATGAAGAGATATTATTTTTTAACAAGTTAGGTGTGTATGCTATTTTGAAGATTTTATTGGGCCCCGGACCCAAAACATGGTCATTCAAGGCCTAAGAGCAAAATGTTTGACTTTTTCTGAAAATCTATTCAGTCATTTTAAAAATTTTGTTTTAATTTAAAGGAACATAATTCATTTAAATTTTTTAAATTTTCTTTATAAATCTGTTTTTTTTTTTTTTTTTTTTTTTTTTTTTTAATGCCCAATGCCCAAACACGGTAATTTTTTTGCAAAAACGATTTTTTTAAAATTTTGGATAAAGTTTTTGACTCCAATAGCCATTAGTTTAAATTTTTATTTTTTTGCTTCTTTTTTTTTTTTGTTTATAAGTTCCAAATATGGTAATTTTAAATCTGTTTATTATTATTATTATATTTTCCTATTTAACCAATAAATATACATTCATAATTTCGTTTAAATATTAGAAAAATTATTTGTAAGGCAATCATTTGATAAGAAATTGGTTAATAGGAGGGAGTCACTCATAGAGCAAGAGCTGACCAAACGGAGTAACGGCAGTTTTTTTACTTTTTTTACAAGGCATCGGAAAAAGCCATATTAATTTTGATGATTTAATGCAACAAACTTTGATTAATAGAATATTGAGTACAAACAACTTTAAAAACTAGTCCTTTAAATTGGGTTCGGATTAAATCAAAAATTGATTCATATTGACTAAAATTGCCATATTTTATAGAGAATAATCTGTAGATTTCCATCAGTGATTTGTTCCATTCAGGAGTACACTGAAATTTTATAGAGTTTTAACTAAATCTAAAAACAACATTTTTTTATGTCATTCATTTTTTTTTTTTTTTTTTTTCACTTGTGAAGTTATGAATATAGAGTGTATCTTGTGGAGCATGTCAAGTTATCTATTTATTGCAAGAAATTGTGTTTCTAATCTGCTAAAGTTTTACTTGATATTAAAAAAAATATTATCTTGCTGTATTTGTTAAAGAGTTAATATTAAAGAGTTTCTGATAGTCTTTAGTTTTTTTGAGAAGAATATCCTGATAGATCTGATAATTTTATTGCAAATTTATTTTTTGGGAATTCATTCATAGTTTGTGTTAAATTTATGTGTTTAATTTTTTATGGAAAATTAGGGCTTCAAAATATCATAAAGATATTTGGAAAATCAGAATTTATCTTGAAAAATTCCTGTAATTTTGGTTTAAAAATTCATATGCCACCTTCTTTCCTCTGTCTTCAGGGTAGGACTACTCAGGGCAAGATAATTAAGAAACTCGCTTGCACACAGTCAATTTTGTTGACTTTGTTATCTTGATAAGAAGTATTATCTCAATTGGAGAACAAAAGGAATTTAAACAAAAAATAAAACAAGATGGAATGGGACAAAAAATGAATGTTTGATAAAAAAGAGCTATAACCCTCAAACATCTGAAGTTAAAAGTTATTGCTTTTCTCATAAAACAAAATTATTTTTGCTGAATATGAGTATACACTGTCTGGTAGTTTTGCCAACTTCGACCTTGGAACCATGAATGAATAAAAAAAAATTAAATAAAAGATCCTCTTATATTATCAATATTTAGTAATATTTTGTTCAGATGATGAAATATCGTAATCGCTTGTATCACTATCATTTGACAAATCTACCATAATATTTGTAGCAACCTAATTTGGTTGAGGTTCTAGTGCTACTTTTCTTCTTTTATCTTTGAATATTCCATATGCTCGTTCAACGATTTTCTCTCATTCACTTACTTCCCATAAATATTCATTTGCGCAGATATTTATTTTTCGATTTTCAATCCCATCATATTTAAGTGATGGCCAGTTATTACAAAGGATCATCGTTAGTGTTGAGAATGTTCTTTCAACAGCAGAATTAGAATCGGAGATCAACTTTACTAAACTCATGAGCAAAGCAATATTGGGAAATTCCTTTTCTCTTCATTTTCCTTAAATTACGGTAAGATTCTTCCACAAAATCCATTTTATTTGCCCACTCACGTTTTTAGATTGAAACCCACATTTTTAGGTGACACTTTAAAGTGACTGTATATATTTTTGATTTCTAACCATTCCAAATTGCTCTTCTTTAGTGTTCCAAAAGATCCGAAATTTTCATACTTTTTTTGGGAAACAAATGTTTTCTAAGGACTTGTAATTCTCTTAAAGGGATACCAAGGTATTTTGGCATGTTGGTCTATATTTAAGGAGTTTTTAGAATAATGAAGAATTCTTTTTATTTCAGCGAAAAAGCTTATGCGGTTCTTAAGTTATAAGTGTTTGAAGTTTTGGGCTATGGTGTGAAGCAGGTCTATTGATGACCTCACAGTTATGTATGGCACATTTATGACATCGCATTTCCTTCTATATCTTCAAAAGCATTTGCAGTTTTTAATAATTTTAGAAGGGTGATAGATGTTTATTTTTTTATTGATTCTGTACAAAATTTTTGAATTTATCCTTGACAGGTGGTTAGTTCTAAATTCTTTTATGTTTTTGGATTAATGATAATATATCAAGTTTGAATTCTCAAATAACCTTGAAATTTTTTGAGGAGAGCTGCTATCAAAGATTTGCATGTGAATTTTTTTTAAAAAGCGATTAGCCGAAATTGCACAATGTGCATATTTATTAAAGATTATTATTGTTTTTCTACCCAGCTTTAGAGGATCGTCGCATTCGGTGATAGTAAAATAATTTAACCCTTTCCGGTCTCAGCTTAAATCGGCAGTATATATCAACCTTAAATCGCGTTTTCTGACCTACTTTACTTAAATGGATATAAAAACTGAGCTACTAAAGTTCATTTAAAAAGTTGTGACTCATTTTTTTCCACATAGAATCAGCTTTCAAAATATCAAAAAAAAGAATTCGTTTTTTTATTGGTCACATGATCAAAAATGTCAGAATTTTTATTTTTTTGAAAAATTAAAAAAATTGTCGTTGAACCAAAGTATGGAAGATTCCATGTATTGAGCGTTATCAGCCTTACTTGGTTGCCTTTACTAGAATTTTTTGTTATGAAGAATTATATTTTTCAGAAAAAATGTACCTATGCAGATTTTAATTATGATAATTATTCCGAAAACTGACTGTTGAATATATTTAACCACAAGCAGACATAAATAAGAGCTAAATTTTACAAGCAATAAAACACAATAACACAAGCTATTAAATACTCAGGTAATGTTAATTTACCTGATCTTTTTGGGAGCGCAAGCAATCGCTGGAGGTTGAAAAGATTCCCTATAACAAATATTTTAAGACTTATTATCGCAAATAAATATAAATTTGAGAATGTAGTTTTTAATGATAAATTGCACGGAATAAATAATTTATGTTAATGAGTTGATCAAAGTAGCAACCAGAAATGACTCTTTTAAAATTATGTTGGCAAAATTAAATATCCCGATATCATATTTGATAATAAATAATCTGTGTAGAGTTTGTGTTTGCGTTTACAATTTTATGGATTTTAATCTTCCCAATATGACATGTTAGCTGATTTTTGATTTCGGTTTTTATTTTTTCCCATATAGTTTACATGGTTATGCACAGTATAGTTATGAAAGAACAAAAACTTAGAAGTGATCTATTTGTTCTGTGTTGTATTGCACAAGATGAATAGGTTATTTGCAACTTTACGAAAACTTCGTATTTTTAAAAACACTGACTAGCACTGCCCATTGCTTTATAAAATTTGTTATTTTTTAGGTTCATGCTGTTGTTGGGGTTTTGGGGGACGATGCTGATCCCATGGTTAGTGTGATGAAGTTAGACAAAGCTCCAACAGAATCTTATGCTGATATAGGAGGGTTGGATACACAGATACAAGAAATTAAAGTAAGTTAACTTTCAAATAAATACTTGGGATTTCAATTAAATTTAAGTCAAAATGATAATAGGTAGAAATAATTGTAGTTTCTTGATTTCTTGAAATTGCTGGTCTCAATATTTTGTTGTAGGGGTGAGGCAGCAAATTTAGGATGCTGTTATTAGAGTCTAACACACTTGTTCATTTACATGCAATTCTTGTATAATTTTAATCTATTTTTTTAGGAATCTGTAGAACTTCCTTTAACACATCCTGAATTATATGAAGAGATGGGTATTCGTCCACCGAAAGGTGTTATACTGTATGGGCAGCCTGGCACAGGTAAAACTAAATCTATAATAACTAGACAAGTTTTTCAACTTCTACTTTTGAGTAGATTTGATTCATAAATGTATACAAATATAAATACACATGTGCAATAAAAAAAATTTTCAAAAAAGTTTTCATAAATTTTTATTTTTAAATTCCAGTCACTAAATTTTGTAAATTTAAGAAATTAATATAAAATATGGCTGTTAAAAGAATCTTCAAGAAGTCAGAAAAGTATCTTGCAAAAGGTTGAAAATGGAAACTTTTTTTTTTAAAGCTTTTTTTACCTTAGGGATATCAAAATAAGTCAAATATTCTTCATTTTGTTTGCCTAACAAATTGGTAATTTCCTAATTGTTTTAAGCATTAATAGTTTTCTTATTTCCGAGGAGCAATCCATCCCTGCAGAAAAAAAAAAAAAAAAAAAAAAAGTTATTTTGATGTAAACTTTGATAGCAGTTATATGCTGTCAAATGCGTCCTAATCTTAAACAATTCTGTAAAAGAGCAAACAAATTAATAGAAATTATTATTATATTTGATTTTGTCCTAGGTTGTTGGAATTATTTTTTCTTCCAAATTTGATTCAATTTTTTATTCATCTTTATCCTCTTTATTAGGTAAAACGTTACTTGCTAAAGCAGTAGCTAATCAAACTTCTGCTACATTCTTGCGTGTAGTTGGTTCAGAGCTTATTCAAAAATATTTAGTAAGTTTGATTATTTATTCATTCTGAAATTGTGCTCATCAGGTTTTTAATGCCAGTAAATTCATATTTGTTAAACCATTGGTCAAACCAAATAGGATTATACCATGTATATTTTTACAGGGTGATGGGCCAAAACTTGTCCGAGAGTTATTCAGAGTTGCAGAAGAACATGCACCATCGATAGTATTCATTGATGAAATTGATGCTGTAGGTACAAAAAGGTGGGAGTTTTTATTTATTTATTTTTATAGGACCATAAATTTTCTGTGACATTTCCACCTCATGAAAATAAAGTCATCTTTTTGTCATTTTTGCCTGTTTGTTACTGATGTGGATTTCTGCTGAAAGCCACGCCTTAACTCATTAATTTCTATTATTATTTTGTTATTATTTTATTTTGAACAACAGGGGAAGACTATATCATTCATGGACACTTTTTTAAATTATGGTAATAACAAAAAATTAAAGAATTTTAAAAATTTGTTTTTATCTAGTTAAATCATTAGATTTTTTTTTTCTTAAAATTAAATCTTAATAAAAACAAAATTTAAAGCAAAATAATTTATTAAAAGTTTCTAAATTTTTACCTTAATTTGTGATCTACTAAAATCTGAAAAAGAGAGAGCTCAAACTGACCTTCTGGAAATTTATAATTATTGAGATTGCCGTATATTGATAAAAGTGAATTTTTGTTATTCTACTGGTACTATTAAATCAATCATAGTACATTATATTACTATACAATGTTTGACTAACGTAATTTCACTTTTTGAATTAGGTTATTATATGTTAGAAGTTGATTTTATCAGCTCGAATGACAATAAAATTATTATTGTTTTCTAATATTCTTAGTGGCTTTCTGTTGTTATTTTGATTTTTTTGGGACTGAAAGCTGACAATGTGTGGGAGAGTATTTCAATAATATTAACAATACTTGCCAATAAAAATTTAACGTTTATATAAAGGATGTGAATTAACTTAACAAGTGTTTAATCTTATAGAGGAAAAAATTGTTGGTTTTATATAATTTTACCCTGGGTACATTTTATAGATGCTGTTTTTTGTGTGCATAAAGTGTATCATTTGTTGTTTAGATACGAATCTAATTCTGGTGGTGAGCGTGAAATACAACGGACAATGTTAGAGCTTCTAAATCAACTTGATGGTTTTGATTCAAGGGGCGATGTTAAAGTAAGTAATAAGAGTATGGAAAATATTTAAATGCAGTGTTAAATTTTATTATCATGTATAGTTTTTGTACTATGTTTTTGTACATGTAGGTTTTTAAAATAGCTTTTTGATTTTTTTTTTGCTTTAAGTATATAGCCTTGAAGTCAAAGATCCTTTAAAAAATTCTCAACTAAAATCTTTTGATACAAACAGGTTCTTATGTTTCCAGTGTCAGAATGTCAAACTGATTTAAAATCCTTATTTACATGTTTGTAAAGTCTATTAATAAATCAAATTTCATATTTCTTGTCTGTTAAATAGGTTTATATTAAATAAAAGTGTTTTTCTCAGGGTTGTAGCCTAATAAACAAAATATTAGATATATTATTTTTTGGACTTTTAATGTAACCAGTTGTTGTTGCTATTATTTTTCTAATCAGTCTTTTTACAAGGCTACTAGTCATAAAGCTAAAACAAGAGATAAAGATAAAGCAGGTATTACACAAGCTGAGAAAGATATTATGAGGCATTAGATTTAAAGGATTGGAGATCATAATCTGAAGGAAAGCAATTAGAAGGCAGAGAGTTTCACAAGCGAGCAGCACGTGAGAAGCTTGAAAAAATTTTTTGTGAAATTTAATGATCTTTTCCATTAAAGAATGAAGAGCAGATAAAAGCCTTGTGGTCCTTGAGAAAGTTTCAATTAAAGATGTTAATTCTTTCAAATCATCAGAGCAGTGCCTATGAAAATATTTATAGAACAATGATAATTTGGTTACATTTCTGCTATGAGAAAGTGATTGAAGGTTTGAATCAAGATCAGGACCAACAAGGTTGAGTATACGTTTCCGAATTCATTTAAAAGGATGTAGACATACAGCAAAGGCTCCCATCCAAGGATGGTAGCAATATTCAATACATGATGAAATGGCCCTAAATTGCCGTACCTGGAAGAAAAGATTTAACCGCTAGACATGTCTAATAAAGTACAAAAATTATATTTTTGGATTTTTCTCAAGGAATGAATTTTTCTAAAAATTTCATGTTGGAAAAAAATATAATTTATATATCAATTATTTTATTAATTTAAGACTTTTTAAATTTTTCTCAATAATTATTTTCTGACCATGCTAAAAAAATTTTTAGTATTATTGGGGTGTATGCAATTTTGAATTTGTTTTTTTGTTTAATAAAATGTTGTTTCTGATCAATTTAGTTTGTTGCCAAGCATTACCATTAAAAGCAGTATTGGTACATCAAGCACTTGCTAATAGTTTTTGTTTCAATACAAATATATATACAAATATAAATATATATATATATTTGTGTAAATAAATATCCATGACACACTTTTCTCAGTAACCGTTCATTTTTTTTCTAAAATTTTTCATGATGATGGGGGACCATAAATGATGAGTATTGAGCTAGATTTTTCTGAAAAATTCTCGTTTCAGGGTGTTAGGCCCAAATGTAGCCTAAATTTTACATTTTTTTTTAATTTCCTTAGAAACCATTGATTAGTTTTCTGAAATTTTCCATGAAAATAGGGGACTACCAATGATGAGTAGTGAAAGAGTGTTCTTTTGACCTTATTTTTTAGAAATTATTTTATTTCTAAGATCCAATGTATGTGTCTTTGTTTTTATTAAGCATATATATATTATGACAAAGCAACAGGTTTTCAGAGTCATTTTCACAATTTCAAGTAATGTTTCTATTTGTTTCTGACTGATATCCAATATGAATTTTAAAAATATATTACTTTATAGTTGTGATAGTTTAGTTTTAGATTTTTGGTTTTCTAAATTATTTTTGAAAAAACTTATAAATTCATCTCATGGTGCATGGTGCATGGTGCATGGTTTCCGTCAGTCTATAATATATATATTTTTTTTTAATTGCTCTGTTTCTTTTTTTTAAACTTTACATTGTATTTGCTAGTTATCAGTGGAAGAATTTTTTTTTTTTTTTTTTGAAATTATTAGGAATTAAATTAAAAGTTTCTTAAGACTAGTTTTGAAGCTTTCAAAATAAAGATACTGTAATTTGATCTATATAAGCATCTGTGGAAATATTCCTTAAGGTTCTAAGGTTTTTTTAAGGTTCTTAAGGCTCTAAGGTTTTTTCTTTTGAGTATTTACATGTTTTCTAATTATTAAAATAAATAAGCGTTTTTACAAAGTAGTATGGGGAACCAGTGAAGCATTGGTTTATTTACACTTCAAGGTTGAATATTCACTAAATGTTAGTAGTTTGTTGAAAAGTAAAAATTTGATTATAATTAATTCATACGAGATGGATACAGTTTGAAAATATTGAGGTTTTCTTCTTTATGAATCTTAGTGGTAACGATTCTGCTTATTTAGAATTTTTAGAAATTTATCTTTCGTACATAGGTAATAATGGCGACAAATAGAATTGACTCACTTGATCCAGCTCTGATTCGCCCAGGTATGTATGCTTTCTATGGCGCTCTGGAATTTATAAATGATAATTCTTATTATATTTTTAAATATTTATGGAATCAGAAATATAAACTGAGAAATAACATCCATATTTTTGGATTAGTTGTATTTTCCATGTGTGTATTTATAGTGCTAAAATAATGGAAGTGCTCCATTGAAGTTAGAAAAAATATTTTAAAAAACGGTTTGAAATTCAAAGTTCCCTGTCTTTGTTTTCTCATAGTCAAAAAATAAGTGATGTAAAAATATGAATAATAGGTACAACAGGCATTTTGTTATATAAGAAATGAATGTTAAAAGAAAATACTGAAAAATCAAAATAGTTTTTTTCTTCTGTAAAAACGGCAAAATAAACGTAATTATATTTGATCTTTATTAGTGTCATAATCGTAACAAGCAAACTTTTAGGAAAAGATCACTTCATATAACCACTAGTATAAAAAGAAAGAGGGTGATTAATTTGATAAAATAATCGCATTTAACTATATGTGACCATCCAAGCAACTAAATGAAATGCCGTTTAACAAATCGTTATATCTAAACAATAGAAACCGTTATAT